>CM041793.1:7124597-7412097 GCA_023376895.1 Aspiorhynchus laticeps | reverse complement strand
ATTTTCAAGTAACCAGTAAAGTAAAACATTACTATTTAATTTACAAGAAAATATATAAATGACTTTATCAAATAAGTAATGCAAGTTACTTTGTTTTCCCATGTATTGACTGACAGATCTCCTGTCCTGTGAGTAAGTGCAGAGGTGTTGTGTGTGCGCCAATTTACCTTTCCTTCAGCCTGAAGGCCAAAGTATACTTCACTTTTTACGCAAATTGCGTCATCAGAGCAGTACTCGCGTACTGTACGCGCACCACCCAATTTTTGTAACCGCGCGTACTTTGTACGCTCAGGTCGCACATGTGCACTGACGTTATTTTGCAGTAATCAGGTTTTCCCACATGGTGGCAACACTGTCCCGGGATGTTGTTCACAGTAGAAAACTAAACTAAAGAGATGGACAACGACAACAAAACTGCAACAACAGATGCTCACATTGACAAGCGCTTGTGAGCGAGAGGGTATGAGACAGCTCGGCTTTGGTTTAAAAGTGTTCAAATATATTTGTTATCAGTCATGACTTAACGGGGAAAAATAGAGCAGATACTGAACATGAATGAAACTTTCTAGTGCGCATGTGTCGACCGCCTGCCTTCGCGTACAACTTCAAATGGAGTATACTTTGAAAGGCTACACATTCGACTGTACAAAAACGAAGTATACTTAGGCCTTAAGGCTTATTCCTTTTACTTTTGGTGTGAAAGTGCATTCACATTTGCCAAAGACGGAATTTTATACTAAAAGCAAATAAGCAAGCCCAGACCAGATAAGTAACACAGTACTTTCTATAAAAAGTAACTAAGTAATGCAATTAGTTGCTTTTTTAAGGGAGTAGCGCCATATTGTAGTGTATTACTTTTAAAAGTAACTTTCCCAACACTGCACATGATTGATGACACATGAAATTCTGCCAAAATTTCAACTCGATCTAATGGGAAAATGCAACTATTTTACGAAGCAGCAATTTTGTATGAATTTGTATTCTTGTAGCTCGTCATAGCTTTATAAAATTACAGTTGAACCCCTGATGTCACATGGATTCTTTTAATAATCCTTACTACGTTTCTGTGCCTTGATCGTGGTAGTTCCCTTGCTGTCTACAGAGGGTCAGAGAGCTCTCAGAATGCATCAAAAATATCTTAATTTGTGTTCCGAAGATGAACGAAGGTCTTACGGGTTTGGTGAGTAATTCATTTTTGAGTGAACTGTCCCTTTAAACAGTCTATACTATGGACCGTGATAGAGCGGCAGTGTGGTACAAATTTGAATTACTTTCATAAAAAATAAACAATAAAAGGGACAAAATTGTTCTCTGATGTATATACAGTATATGTAAACTCTTTCACATTGTTAGTGGACAAATGTAATACATTTCTAATGTTTTCTTGTTGAGTGGCAGCTAGTATGTTACAATATTCCAGTCTTTTAATGAGTCCGAGACACTTTTCTTTGCCATGCTGAGAGTTTAGCCTAACAAATTATACTCCTCATATTCTCATACATTTAATGATGTTGTAGATTTTTCCCATTGACATCATAAAAAATATCCAAGAACATTTTTCTGCATCTTTTGTTTTTTTACTTCGACCACAAAATGTTATATGCCTAATTTTTAATATACTTTCAAGCTTTCATGTGGCGGAAAAAGCAGAGAAGTTTAGAACGGTGAGCATGGAGGAGCAGCGGGCAGAGTGTTGTGTGCGTTGAGCTCCTCGCTAAGTGTTTCTGCAACGACCCGCCGTTTGGGGCTGGTTCAAGACAAACTACATGTCTGTTTGAGTCCTATAAATAACGATTTTATTATGCCTCTTTCTGAATGCTTTTTGCAAAGTGTGTCTCTGAAGGCTTGCACATGTGGGATTGTTCAGCGGTGGTTCTGCGTTCAGTGATGTAAGGGGTCAGCGCGGTGGTTGCGCTGTACCAGCGCTGAGGACATTTTCATAATGTGATACAAAGCACATGGATACTGCTATTCACATCACTATCACAACGTAAAGGTAACGGATGAAGTCATTCCTGCGTCCAACGGCCCAACAGTGACTTGCTTTAAAATCATATAATGCAGTTTCAGGAACTTTCTCCGGCTAATATGGAAGATGGAAGTAGCAGGACTGGAACTTTTCTAAACATAGTCGACAAGTGGGAGATCGGTAAATGAGAAAAGCTTGTTTTTGTTCAAAACAGCCAGTTATGTTGTGCCTTATTGCATTTCCGTACCAGTGGTTCGGACGAAAAGGCGAGCAATCAAAATCAAATCTGAAGAACGTACAAGATGTATTTGTTTGTGCATAAATGAAGAACGTCCCAATTTAAACGTTCTTAGAAAAGTAATAACCAACCTTTTTTTTTGAGATGTCATTCATGTCTGTAGCATAAAGTTGCAGGGCGAATTATGTGACAAAGTAAAATACAGAAGCTTATGGGTTTGTTTCAGTAAAAGTTATGATAGGACAGTTTAGATCTGACAAGAAGCGAAGTGGAAGGTATTCAAACTCGGGATGCCCGTATAGCGCAACGGCGCTATATGTGTATCAGTGCCAACTTGTTTCAGTAAAGTTTGTCTGAGGTTTGTGCAATAAGCTCTGTTCACTCTTATATGTGTTTCTAACAGATAATATGACAACATCTCTCGCCTCTCTACTGCCGCCACCTGGTCTGGAGGACACAGTGTTTATTCAGTAAAGTCTGTTGATGTTTGTACTTTTATAAATTGCATTTTGTATTACATAAATCACTTAAAACAGAATAAAAGTACTATAATTTGAAATGTTTTAATACAATACAATCAATTCAAGAATTTAATATTATTTTAACCTCAAATGATTCGTAACCCTTGAAAAAGAAGTACATTTTATTTTATTTAAAAAGGGTAATTACAGCAATGTTTGATGTTTAATGAACTTAATTGCAAGGTATTTTCAATTAAACTGACATTTATTATAGTTTAAATTGGTATTAAATATAATTAGCTGAACTTAGACCCAATTAAATAGGACTTAAGTACATTTATATATTTAATGTCATAATTCTATTGACTTTAAAATATGGCTAAAGTGTACCGGCTAAAACAATTATGCTATGAACTGAAATAAACTTTAAAGTAATTTCTATTGAAACTTTTATGTCATGTGTTTAAATATATTTGTAATTACACATTCATAATAATGAAGTTGCAAGTTAGTACATTTAAAATATTTTAACTTTAAATGCAATACAGAATAACACACTGCAGTTAAAAATATTAAAACATAATTGTTTAAAATATTGTAAAACATTTAATTTTGACATTATTGCAAAGTTCCCTTTTTAAAAGTGTACTTAAAATGTACTCAGTTAAGTGCCCTTTTATGTAAGTTTTGTTTTTAAAATATACTTTTAAGATATGTACACTTTATGTGTACATTCAATACAACAAATCACTAATTACAATTACAATAGCATTTGACATTTTAGATACTGTCAATATGTAAATATTGTACGGTTTAGTCAGTGTTACTTTAAACACTGGACTTAAAAAAGTAAAATCTTTGAACATTTTAATATATTTTATGTGGAATTAGAATATTAGCCTTTGGATATTGTTGAAGTCATTAAATTTTGTGTTATGAACAAATACCTACTTCTGTCAGTGTTCAGCTCGCAGTTTAACGAGGTGTTTCATTGATTTGTCAACCGAACTTGAGTAAAGTCACCACATTATGAAAAAGTGAGGTACGACACATGGTACGCTTAGGTCAACAGCTATTCCAAGGCAAATATTAGTTTGCCTGCTGCATCATAAGAAGAGCTGTCTGGTTTTAATATTAGTGCGGTTTGTGTTTAGCCGTTTGCAATAACTGTAAAAGCATCTGTTACAGCTAACATGGCTGCTTTAATGCAAACGGAGTCGCGAAGTACACTTGGGAAGTGCCATCAAGGCTTCAGTTTTAAATCAGAAGTCACAGCCAGTTTCACCACATCATCATTTACCCTTCTTTCTTTAAAAGCTGTATGTTTAGACCACAACTAAAACTTTGACCTATGATAGTTTCACATTACAACGAGATATTAATCTATATATTGACAACAAACAACCAAAAACAAAACAAAAAAAAACCTTGATGCATTACCAAAGAGCATGTCATGTTCCCAAACACCCATCAAACAACCCATATTTTCAAGGTTTGGGTGAGACATGTTGTTGTAAAACTAAATCCAAATGGAACATTTTCGAGTTTGTATGTCATTGCAAGTGAAGGAATGCAATAATGTGTTTCATGGTGATATAAAAGTCCCTTTTTAGAGGGACAGGGCCTTGCTTACTCACATTCAAAATAATTCCACATGGTGCTGCGGCCTCATCTACATGTTATAACGCCGGCGCTAGGAAAAACATTCACTTTAGTAGCTGATGTAGCCAATCAAGGGATCTATTTAACCAGTTAGTTTCAAAAACTAGACCATTTGACAATTGCCATAAAGTCTGGCACAAATCATTGCATATTCTGACCAAGAACCACCCACTGAAACAACCACCAATCGATATCAATCACAGAAAGTTGCGTTTGCTTTGTAATGAGAAGTAAATGAGGCTTCAGTCCGGCTTCTGAAACTTCTGTTTCTAATTCACGTCATGTACACACAGCCATGTGTGCAGTCTGAAATCTGCATATAGTCCCATGCAGAGCCGACACACAATTATGGAGATCATACACCGCCATTTAGTGAGAGTAAATATTTTTGAGACGTGACATGATGACAGAATTTTTATGGGAATTATTCTTTTAAAGGAAAATTAAAATTCACTGAAAATGTAGTCATTCTCAGGTCATCCGAGATGTAGATGAGTTTGTTTCTTCATCGGATTTGGAGAAATAGCATTACATCACTTGCTCACCAATGGATGTGAATGGGTGAATGAGAGTCCAAACAGCTGATAAAAACATCACAATAATCCACAAGTAATCCACACCACTCCAGTCCATCAATTAATGTCTTGAAAAGCCAAAAGCTGCATGTTTGTGAGAAACAAATCCATTATTAAGATGTTTTGTTTTTGATGGATTCTTCGCTAAAATTGAGTCTAAAATAATAATGCTCAGTCCATTTCCTGTTGTTTCTCACATAAAAATCCACCTACATATATGTTTAGAACTATTTTGGCTTGTAAACGGTACTTGATCTGTGTAGATTTCTCTCCTGATTTAGATTAGATGACTTTTTCACTGGAGTTTTCACTATTTTGACGGCACCCATTCACTGCAGAGGATCCATCGGTGAGCAGGTGGTATAATTATATAAATTGAACTCATTCAAAATGTAAACTAAAAATAGTAATTATCAAAAGTTTCAAGTGAATCTTGACAAATAAATATTTTCCGGTAATTTTGTATAAAAAAAAAAAAAAGGAAAGCGGTAGAAAAAAAGTTGTCATTTTCAAAACTGTCAAGTGAAAAAAAAAAGCGTTTTATTATTTTGAAGTATGAGAAAATAGTAAATAGTACCAAAAATAGTAATTTTCAAAAGCTTCATGGAAAGTTAAAACTATTTATGTTCCATAAGAACCAATTAACTTAGCAATCTAAAGCAAAATACAAGATTTAGGAAAAAAAATGTAATTTTTTCAAAACTACAGCAGCTTGTGTGTATAATCTATGATTTTCATGAGAATCATGAGCCTGGGCATTGCTGGTTGAATGTGGCACTGGCATGGCATCCATAAGGATGGGAGTAGGTTTGTGCCTGTTGCCTAAACCACAATTTTACAGTAGGAAGGACTGAAACATCTGGAGGTTAACCACTATGCTGGGATCACCAGTTAAATGATGGCGGGCCTGGGCCGCGGTTCAAACCCGGCATCTCTTGGCCCCTTTTCTGCAGCAGGGGTACGGCGCGATTGCATGGAAAAGCAGTTAAAGTGGCTACGGCAATAGTGATGAACAAGTTTCCATCAGTTCTCTCCTGAAGATGATGGTTGTGTTGCCATGTTGGAGTTCAATGAATAAGAACTCAACATGACCTCTGTTTTTTTTTTCTCTAGAAAAGCAGGGTCATGGATCACAGTGGATCATGTTAAATCCATTGTCAAACCTTGTGGTAAACTCAGACGGGGCTGTTCAGGATGCTACATTCAAGAAGCAGTTTTTGCTCGATGTCAAACTTGTGTTCACCCCAAAGCTGACTGCTCTGGATACTTTGCATCTTGTAATGCATTTATATCTATTTTAGGACATCATACACCAGAGCATGATTCCCCCCCCCCCCCAATTATTAGCTGGGTTGGGAACTGAGAACAAGTTCTTCTCCAAATCCATTTAAAATAAAAATAAATAAATAAAGGTTTGGTTCTGTTAAAAGTTCTGTTAGTAGTATACCTGCAACTGATTATCATTGACCCTACATTATTTTGGAAGATTTCGTTAGTCATTATGGAAATGATCTGGCTGCATCTGTGTTCTTTAAGGGTAGTTTATGCGATGGCAAAGTGCTATTTTTTTTTCACATAGACAATAACATAGTCAAAACAATCCCTGTTCACATGGATTTGCAAATATGACTTAAAATGCTGCATTATGAGTGCCAGGCCAGTAGATGGCGAGTAAAGAAACACCATATGCAAACATGCAGACTTATGTGCGTGACATCACCATTTTCACAAATTCCTACTTTGTAGTTTACACAGAGATGATGATGGTATCATTTTAAAAAAACAAACAACAACATGCACTTTGAAAACCATTTTTAAAAGTTTGCATTTTTACAGTTTTTCAATTTCCATTCTTGTGAAAATTAATTGAAAACGGTGTCATGTGAAAAGACCTCCTAATTCGCTCTTTCATCAGCGCTTTTATGGGATTGCTCTCTTGCTAATTTGCCCTGTTTAGTAAATCTGGCCCTATTTTTCTTGCAATATTTATTGAACATTACTACTGAATCTTCAGCACAAAATGATAACACAACCAGTGTATTCTGATTCCTGAATGAATGACTCTAATGAGTTGATACTTTGTAATGAATCACACAATTGTGAGACTACTGACTAGTTATTCATATGACAACATATAATTAAAGATAGATATAATTTGTAACCCTGGACCACAAAACCAGTCTTAAGTATCGGGTATATTTGTAGAAATAGCCAAAAATACATTGTGTGGGTCAAAATTATAGATTTTTCTTTTATGCCAAAAATCATTAGGACATTAGGTAAAGATCATGTTCCATGAAGATATTTTGTAAATTTACTACTGTAAATATATTATAACTTAATTTTTGATTAGTAATATGCATTGCTAAGAACTTCATTTGGACAACTTTGAAGGCGATTTTCTCAATATTTTAATTTTTTGCACCCTCAGATTCCAGATGATGTATAAATCTCAATTTTGAAAAATTATGACTGGTTTTGTGGTCCAGGGTCACATTTATAAAAATAAATGAAACCTTTTTGGTTTGCTGCCTTATTGCTATAGATAGTTATGGTCAATTAAACTATGAAAAAAGGCCAAAACCATCTGTTTAAAACATAACTTGAATTGCATATTCCCCCCTCAAAATTTCTTAAAAGCACTAAAAGAATCATTAATGGAACCGGAATCATTAAGAGGAATCAGAATCATTCAATTCTTTATGACCCTAGTCACATCAGCAAAATTTAATTTGCAAAAAAGGTCCATCATCTATTGTCAATAGTGTACAGATGAAAGACACCAAGTAGCTTTCTGTTGGTCAATGTGGCAAATAAATGTGACAAACCTGAAATCGTTGCATAATCTGCATGAGGAAATCCTTCACCTTCACACAACTTTCCAGACTATTATTGCTCAAGTATCTCATAAACAACATTTATTTACATAAAAGTGGAATACACAAATGCAGCATTTCCACATCAAATGAATGAATTTACAAATCAAACCATTATACTTCATATGCTTGTTTAATTAGTTTGGGTTTGACTGTTATGTCACTATTACAAGTTAAATGGCTCTCTGCACATCTTGACTGGGAGCATTGTTTGCTACAGTCTTGTTTTTGGTTTTATGAGCATTAAATCAATCGGTTGCGATCGATAAAGCAGCTGACAGCCTTTTGAAAGCCGCTCAAACACCTGAAATACAGCTGAGCATGTTTTCATTTTCTCTAAAACCTCATCAAGGCTGCAAAAATGTCTCTAAGTACTCATTATCTGCTATGCATTTTAAGACTTTTTTTATTATTAAAATCGATTTACAGTTTGGCTTTTGAGGATAGAAGCCCATTTTTGAAACCGATTCTGTTTCAGTGCTTCCTTAAAGTTAAGACAAGTGTACAAAATTATAATTAGCCATTCCACCAAACAATTCAGGTTATTAATAAATCATATCCTGCTTAGAATGAGGAATCACCTCAAATCTCAACATTGTGTCTTTCACATCTTTCCAAACCATAAGATTTTACACATGTATAATGCATTATAATGGATTATTAAAGGGCATAATGCATTATAATTATTGATAATGTGTGTTGTAATACATTATATCTTGTGGTAAATAATTATAACCAAATTTAAAATGGATAAGTGTTATAACCTATTAAATGTGATTACAATTATTCATGAGGTTGTACAATGCATTACAAGGAGCATTTCAAAGCATAATTAATGCTACTGAACTACTTTTATCATGCATTATGCATAACGGCTTTAAGTAAAGTGTTACCGACGGTAGAACGCAAAAGAAGAAATTCTAAAGAATGTTCAAGCTGCTCATTTCCATCCAATGAAAGTCAGTGGGAATCAAATTTTGTTGTATGGAAAAGAGCAGCATCAACACTCTGCAAAACGTCTTAGTTTTTTTTTGTTCTATGGTTTGCATGCCAGATTTAATTTTTTATTTGTGTGTGTGTGTATTAATTCATAAATTAGACATTACACACTCTTAAAGTTTTTATTCACTGGGATATTTTTTTCAAGCTTCACAGGCATGTAAAATATCAGTATTGTATAACTCGCTACTGTTATTTCTGTTACTTAATATGTTTAGCTTCATTATGTTCATTCTAAAAATATGTATTCCTCATTAATGGGCTGCAGAAACAATCTTGGTTGACTTCTGCGGTCTGATCATTTTTTTCGACGTTTTTAGATTCATATATTCCATGAGTCATGCACTGTGTCTGACAATAGCTCAAATTTGAGAAAGAAAAAAAGGAAAAGCGGGTTGGTGTTTTATATGTTTTGCCAGTAAAGTCTATTGAGGAGCGGAAGGGAGCCCTTGCAGTGACCGGGAAAGCGGGCGGCTATAAACTAAACGCTCTCAGCTTTATAAGACTCGGGGCCACCATCTCTCTACGAGGAGATTTTTTTCTAAATTATTACCATCATTTGTCATCACATTAGCGGCTGGCTCCGATCCTGGGAAGCTGAGCTTTTAAAACAGCACTGCCACAATCAGAATCCAGTCCAGTTGACACTCACAAACCTAAAAACTTCAGTCTTTTAAACGTACATGGCGGTCACTTTGTGCTATATATAGACCCTCTTACCTCACAGAAAAAAAAAAAAACGCCCTACTGTACTTCCTTTTACGAGAGCACTTGAGAAAATGCTGGCTGGCGATATGCAAACAATCACACGATAAGTGGATGTGCGTGGTTGAGGTCACACTGTCAAACTGTATAATAAAAACATAAAGGTATCTGGTCAAGTTCAGAAGAATCAAAGCGTTTGTAGTGCTTCTGCTTCCGAAACTTTTTAAATCAAAATAAAGCTGAAATAATTCAATAATAACAATAAATTGAGGAATAATTTATAATAAGGAAGGAAGGAAGGAATAATAATAAGGAAGCAAGAAAGATGGTGCCGCAGATGGCAGCTACAGTGCTTTGCTCTTCAGTGTGTGTAATGTTTTTGTTTGTTTATCCTTTTTTTTGTTTCTCAAACACGATCAGTTTTACCAGGGATGAACTGCTGAACATTCGGCAGAACACACCACAAAATATTTTACCGGATTTTGATTATTCGGACGTTTTGCTGGACATTGTATTTGGCGGAGCCGTAGCTCTGGTCAAACGCTTCAGGACGCGCAAACAGGGGAAGCGAGTCGGCGTGCTCGTGAAGCTTCATCAGTGCAGATTAAGAACGCCGTTGCCTAGCATCCATCTAGCGAATCTCCGCTCTCTACCCAACAAAACAGACAAACTTCTTCTACTCTCCCGGACAAACAAGGATTTTTCAAACTCTGCTGCTCTGTGTTTCACGGAAACCTGGCTCAATGACGCCATACCAAACAGCGTGCTACATCTTCCTAACTTCCAGCTGATCAGAGAAGATCGCGACGCAGAATCAACAGGGAAATTGCACGGCGGCGGGACGTGCTTTTACATCAATGAGAGGTGGTGTGAGGATCACGTGACCCCTCAACGGTGATGCAGGCTTAGTTTTTCGCTCCGCTCACTTTGCCACATATTTCATGATCCTGTCAGTAAAATCTGAACCACTCTGCATTAGACCCATCATGAGTACTAAGGCAGACAAAGAAGATCGGAGAGGAGAGATTGAACTAGCATTTAAAGAACACCAAAGCACTTTGAAATCGGTTGTGAACTCGGCAGTAAGAGATGCGATGGACTCTGTGCTGATTCCAGCATTGCGCGAACTGCGTGAGGACATACTAGCGACCAATAAGTCTGTTAAAGAGCTAAGAGAGGAGTTTGAGGCCATAGTTACCAAGACGAAGCAGACACGTGACCGCGTTGATTCTGTTCAGGCAGCGGCGCGGGAAGATAAGAGAACAGTCACGGACTTAAAGGATCAGTTGGAGCGACTCACCAAGAAGATGACAGATATGGGGGACCGGTGCAGATGGAACAATGTTAGACTGGTGGGACTCCCAGAAGGGATGGAGGGTCCAGATGCAGCTGGTTTCCTCCGAGATAATCTTTCAAAGTGGATTCCTTCCTTGAGGGGCCGTGACATTGAGATTGATCGGGCGCATCGCGTGTATGACGGAGGGAGGGGCTCCGATCGGCCGCGCACTCTCATCTTCCGTGTACTGAGATGGCATGACAGATCAGATATCCTGAAAGGTGCTCGGCAGGCGTATCCGATGAAGTGCGCACAGAACAATGTCACACTGCTGTTTTTTCCTGACTTTAGTCCGGCTACAGTGATCAGGAGAAAGGCATTTGGTCCGGTTTTGAAGAAGATGACTGCACTTGATCTCCAGCCCTTCCTCATCTATCCAGCGGTGATTAAGCTACGGCACAAAGGGGAACAGAGAAGCTACGATTCCCCTCAGAAAGCGGAGGATTTTATCAGTTCCATGTCTCAGCAGAAGTCCTATGCCGCAGCTCTGCGGGGGGACGACGGGGGAGCAGCGACCGCTGTTTCTCCAATTCGACGGGAGGGGCGTGACAGCCGGGATGGGCTTGGCCCTAGCTGCCCAGAAGGGGATGATAGCAGGATGAGCATGGATGCTTGCTAAACCTATTGTTTGCGTTTTCTTCTCTTATACTGGGATATTGTCCTTACTTATCCATTACAACGATCTCTTTGCTGGTAAGACTGACACTCCATTTTTCTGTTTTGGAGGGGACTAATGGAGAGTAGGTTTAATTATTAACATTTATTTATTTATTTTTTTTGGGCTGTGTGAGCCTTTCGGGAGACATGTCTTGCGTTGGAGTGGATCGGTCACGACCTATCGCTGTTTTTTGTTGCTCAGTCAGATCTATGTTCTCGGTAATGTGTGGTCTGAGTTGTTCTTTGTTTATGGTTGTCGGTTGTTAACATTTGTATGTTGTTTTTGTTTTTTACAGCAGACATTTATACTTTTATCTATTTTACATTATTTCTAAAGGTATTTTTCATATAGGAGGTTTGGTATCTAAAATGCACATCAGTGTTTACGTGTTATTTACGGAATGGAAGTGCTTCTGTTTTTTGTTTTTTGCATTTATTGTGTACAATCTTGGGATTATGAATATTCAATGCATACTCTAAATATTTTATCACTGAATGTGAATGGTTTAAATTCTGCTGTTAAAAGAACCGTGTATTAGAATATTTACACCGTAAATCTATCTCCTGTGCCTTAATACAAGAGACACATTTAAAACAATCTGACGTGGCATGTTTCCAGAATATGTATTACAAATTAATAGCTTTTTCCTGCGCTCAAAATAAAACTAAGGGAGTGCTTATCCTTGTTAACAGGAAGTTAAATTTAACAATTGAACACCTTGGTAGTGATGAGAAGGGTAGATTTGTTTTTATCCGATGCAAAATATATAATAATAGGTTAGCATTGGTCTCTATTTATGGTCCGAATGAGACAGACAGTGCATTCCTTACACAGATTTCCAAAACTTTACTTGAGGAGATTGATTGCCCTCTAGTGGTGGGTGGTGATTTTAATGCTGTCATAAATCCTGCTTTAGATAAGTCTCAATCTGATACAACAGCCAAAGTTATAAATTTATCACTAAGCTCAACTTAATCGATTTATGGAGAATTCAGAATACTAAAGCTAAGGACTTCACTTTTTTTTCTAATAGACACAAGACTTTCTCTAGGATAGACTACATATTTCTCAGCCCATCTTTAATTTCATCTAATTCCTCTATATCTATATTACCAATTTTATTATCTGATCATTCTGCCATGTTGTGCAGTGTTCCTCTTTCCGATGTCAAAGCCAAGTCCCCTAGATAGCGCTTTAACATATCATTATTAAGTAATCAGACTTTTATTACCTCTCTAAAAGAATATATTAAGGACTTTCTTGAAATTAATATGCCCTCTGATGTGGATTCTCAAATACTGTGGGAAACGACTAAGTGTGCTATACGAGGTTTCTGTATATCTTTCTCTTCTACTTTTGCCAAAGCGAGAACTCACCAGTTTACACAATTAGAAAATAAAATCCAATCATTACAAAACCTACAAAAACAACATTTTACTGAGCAACAGGCTACACAGCTGTCCTCTTTAAAAGAAGAATATGATTTACTTTCGCACTCAAAGGCAGAATTTATTTTACATAGGACTAGACAAAAATATTATTTTGAATCAGAGAGACCTAGTCATTTATTGGCCCTTAGGTTGAAAGAATGCGAGTCTAAGGCATATATTAGCGCAATAAAATCATCGGATGATCAGGTCACCACGAACCCTGTGGCAATTAATGACATATTTAAAGGTTTTTACACAAATCTGTATAAAGCCGAAACAGATTTTGATGAACCAATTTTTAACAGTATTTAGATAAATTGGAACTGCCTCGGATCTCACAGATGGATAAAGAATCTTTGGAGGCCCCATTAAGTTTGGAGGAACTTCACGTCTCTCTAAAGAGCCTTCAAAAGGGCAAATCGCTGGGTCTAGATGGTCTCCCCCCTGAATTATATTTAGAAAAAAACTCATTTAATTTTGTAATTGAACATGGGGCATTTCATAGAGATCAAAAAACATCACTGATTTCATTACTTCTTAAAAAAGGGAAAGACCCATTAGATTGTTCCAGCTACAGACCGATTTCGCTTATCCCATGTGATCTAAAAATCTATGCTAAAGTGTTTGCTTCTCGTTTGGAGAAGGTAATTCACAGTCTGATCAAGGAGGACCAAACTGGTTTCATCAAGGGGCGCAATGCATCTGACAATATGCGTCGACTCCTTCATATTCTTGACTTTGCGGACTCCCACCCAACACCTTGTGCGGTCTTTTCACTTGATGCAGAAAAAGCCTTTGACAGGCTAGAGTGGAATTATATGTGGGCGGTTCTGCAATGTTTCGGCTTCGGTGAACACTTCGTTTCTATGATTAAGACATTATACCACTAACCTGCAGCATCAGTCATAACTGGTAATATTATTTCCCCCTCATTCCCTTTACAGCGTGGAACGAGGCAGGGGTGTCCACTTTCCCCCTTATTGTTTTGTCTATCTCTCGAACCCTTAGCACAAGCCATCAGGAAATCTGAAGTATCGATTAAGATTCATGACCATAATCATTGTATTTCATTATACGCTGATGATATTATTCTATATTTAGACCACTTTGATGTTTCAGTCTCTAGTGTAATTAAGGACTTTGATAATTTTAGTAGCCTATCAGGATATAAAGTAAATTGTAGCAAATCTGCTCTAATGCCATTTAACAATGTTAAGGTTAATTTTTCTATTCCCTCATTTATCCCTATTAAGGAATCTTTCATCTATTTGGGCATTACCATATATAAAAACATTCATAAGATTGCCAGAGACAATTTTAATAACATTTTAGTTAAGGTCAAAAATGACATTCAAAGATGGAAGAATCTTAAAGTCTCTCTCCAAGGAAGAATCTCCACTGTTAAGATGAATTTGTTACCTCAATTTATTTCCCCCCCCCCTCCAGGTTACTTTAAGGAGATCAACTCCATAATTTCTAAGTTTTATTTGGAATGATAAATGTCCCAGAATTAAACTTACCACATCACAACATCCTAATAGCGCAGGAGGACTGGCTGTACCAAATTTTGAATTATATTATTGGTCGTTCCAGCTTAAGGCCCTTCATAATTGGGTTGATCCTCAATCTACAGTTTCATGGAGAGTGATTGAAGCTGACAAGGTTAAACCAAATAGACTTCAAGATATTTTATTTACTGGCACAGGAAAAAAAGGGGATAATTATAAATTTGGTCCGGTTGTGGCTAACTCTATTAAAATCTGGAAAACGGTTGAACGTCGGATAGGTGGACCCTTCAAATTCTGTAACAGTACACCTTTATGGCACAATTTTAACTTTGTATGTGGAAATCGTCCATTTGTCCAACCCTCTTGGTCCTCTTTAGGTGTGAACACGTGCGGTGATATGTATGATAACCAGGGCCTCTGTTCATTTCAGGCATTGAGAGCCAAATTTTGTCTACCAGCATCTGCATATTTTGTTTTTCTTCAATTATGTTCTGCTCTCAAAGCGTATGGCGTTCCTTGGTCTTCTTCCATTTCCTCTCATCCTATGCGGGACTGGATTGCACCATCTGCTGGTCGGCCATCAGTTTCCTTAATATATACTAAAATTATTGATTGTATTACAAAACCTCTTTCTATTAAATCTATTTGGAATAGGGAATTATCTGATCTTAATTTATCTGTCGACTGGGAGAGAGTGTGGTCTAATCTCAGCTTAACATCTAAAAATATGGCTCATCGTCTTATTCACTTCAAAGTCATTCATAGAGCATACATAACTCCTTACAAAAGATTTAAAATGAAACTGCAGTCAAATTTGAACTGTCATATATGTAACACTACATCATCGGGCACTTTTCTGCATATGTTTTGGGAATGTCCTGTCGTCATCTGTCTATGGACACATGTAAACCTGGTTTTGTCATCATTACTGAGAATTGATTGGTCTGTTAACCCAAGTTTATGTCTTCTTAATGATGATTCTGGTCTCTGTATTGGTTCAATGCAAAAGAGAATGTTCTTTGCTGGTTTTACAGCTGTGAAGAAGACAATAATTCAGAACTGGTTTACACCACACATGTGTAGAGAGGCATATTGGATCCGTAGCCTCCTGCAAATTGTCTCATGTGAATGTACAACGGCGCGAGTCGGTGGGGCCAGGCCTTCAACCATTGAGGCTTGGCAGTGATTTTACTGAATATACGTGATTATTTAAAGGAGTAACTTTTGTGTTCTTGTTGTCCTTCCCTCTCTCCCTCCCTTTTGATTGAACCTTGAGATGTTGAGTATGTGTCTGCTGTTTTGTTTTGTTTTATTTTGGATATTATGTTGTGTTGTTTGTGAAAAAAATGAAAATAAAAAATTGTTGATAACAAAAAAAATGAGAGGTGGTGTACAAATGTAACTGTGTTAAAGAAGATGTGCTGTTCTGAACTAGAAACGCTCTTTGTTAACTGCAAGCCGTTCTATTCGCCGCAGGAGTTTTGTTCATTCATTCTCGTGAGTGTCTACATTCCACCGCAAGCGAACGCGAGCTCAGCTTTACAGAAACTCGCTGATCTGATCACAGACACAGAACAAAAACACCCGGACTCTGTTTTAATCATTCTCGGGGACTTTAATAAAGCAAATCTCTCCCGTGAACTGCCAAAATACAGACAGCACATCACATGTCCCACCAGAGACAGTAATATATTGGATCACTGTTACACAGCGATAAAGGACGCATATCACTCTGTCCCACGGCAGCTTTAGGACTCTCTGATCACTGTTTGGTTCATCTTATACCGTCCTACAGACAGACACTGAAATCAGCAAAGCCTGTATTAAGAACTGTTAAAAGATGGACTAATGAAGCAGAGCAAGATTTAAAAGCTTGTTTTGACCTCACTGATTGGACTGCTTTTGAAGCTGCTGCCACCGATCTGGATGAGCTTACAGAGACTGTAACATCTTATATCAGTTTCTGTGAGGATATGTGTATTCCTACCAGGACTCATTTAACCTACAACAACGACAAACCATGGTTCACTACAAAACTCAGACTGCTCCGTCAAGATGCTTACAGAAAGGTGGATAAAGTCTTGTATAAACAGGCCAAATACACACTAGAAAAGGAGATCAGAGTGGCAAAGAGGAATTATTCTGGCAAGCTAAGGAACAAATTATCTTCCAGTGATTCTGCGTGGAAAGGCATGAAAGACATTACCAGTTACAAGACACCATCCCCCTGCACTGTGGAGAATCAACAACTGGCAGACGATCTGAATGAGTTCTACTGCAGGTTTGAAAAAACACCATTCACACCTCCTGCAACCCCCCTCTTCCCCAAGCCTGCACTGCAGATAAGAGAAGATGAAATGTGCCAGGTCTTCAGAAAGAACAAAAGAACTAAAGCACCAGGCCCAGACGGTGTGTCACCAGCCTGCCTAAAAACCTGTGCTGACCAGCTGGCCCCCATCTTCACACAGATCTTCAACAGATCACTGGAGCTGTGCGAAGCAGAGGTGGAAAGAGTACGAAAATATTCTACTCAAGTAAAAGTACCATTACATTAATGAAATTTAAACCCTCTAAGCGCCAAAGTCGCAAAACTGCGACAAGACGTCATACTTCATAAAATAGACTGTAGTTCCTAATCTTGTGTAATATCTCATTTGTATTCCCTACCACTAGATGGCAGACATGTAGTACTTCGATTCTAGACCAAAAGTGTTCGAGGAAATAGCAGAGCAAGTGAGCTATCGTGTCATTGATGCGGAAGCAGTTCAGTTCATGGCGTGTGAGTAAATTGTGAGATTTGTGAGAGAAAATCGGCAAATGGCTAATAAAAAGTTGTACCGTGATGATGTGTTGCAAGTGTTCCGATTCTGACTCTGAAGGGGAATATTTGCCTTTTGGAAATGACGATCGGTCTTCTAATGATCGCGCTTCTCCCAGTACATCTTTGCATGCGCAATAGTGCCGCGCGCGCAAGGCGAGAGTGTTCACAAAGCACAAACAAGTGATCATTTGGACCCTTTGCCCGACAGGGATGGGGGTGGCAGGGATGGACGTGGTCGTAGTGTCCATACGAGAGCTGTTGCTCTCTGATGATTGGCCAGATTACGTCGTTTGTTCTGATCACGCACGCTCAGATGGCCGCTGGCAGACAGTATAGGTGCAGTCAGTGTGGGGTAGGTCTGTGCACTGTGCCATGCAATGAGAGGCACCATACTCTCAAGAACTATAAACTGTCACCTAGATACCTGATTGGGCAGATAGCTGGTCAACTGATAAAAAAATAGGAACATAAATTTTACTATGGCACAGTAATATAGTAATAATTTACTACTTTCTCCTGTTTTACTGTGGATTTCCTCTTTTCCTTATCATTTGGAATGAGGATAAAAAGACAAAAAAAAAAACATGCAAATAAGTTCAAACATCCATTCAATATCTATTATTTCCTGAATATTACTGATGAACTGATCAAAAAGTAGGCTACTGTTCACATGCGTTTTACTATTATATAGTATAGTAATATAGTAATAATTTAGTACTTTCTCCTGTTTATTGTTGGTTTCCTCTTTTCTGATAATTTGGAATGAGGATAAAAAGACAAAAAAACAACAAAAAAAATGCAAATAACTTCAAACATCAATTCAATATCTACTATTTCCTGAATATTATCAAATTCAAGAGGGCGCCTGAATGACGTCATAATATGCAAATTAGATTAGTATATTTACACCCCACATAAACTTTCGTTCATGCCCAACATTTTTCTAATTTACAGTAGATCTCTATCTTTAAGCCTTTTCAAGCCACAAGCTTTTGAAATCTTGATGTCAAAATCCAGCATTTTTTCCAAAAAACCCTGGCACCTAAAGGGTTAAGTACAAGTAAAAGTACCAGTCTAAAAAATCTACTCAAGTAAAAATAAAAAGTAGCTTGTTTAAAATTTACTCAGAGTAAAAATTACTTAGTTATATTTTAACAGTGGGAGAGAGGCAAAAATGGGATAGGCCAAGGGTGTCAAACTCAGTTCCTGGAGGGCCACAGCCCTGCAAGTTTAGATATAACCCTAATTAAACACATCTGATGCAGATAATCTAATCATTTAGGCTTATTTGAAAACTACATGATTTGTGTGTTGGAGCAGGGTTGGAACTAAACTCTGCAGGGCTGCAGCCCTCCAAGAACTGAGTTTGACACCCCTGGGATAGGCCTATATATCTAAAACTAGTTGTTTTTAACCTGCAGTTACAAATACAGAAATAATAAATAAAATAAAAAGAAATAATAAAATAAAAAGATACTTTAACTGTGAAATTAAAACCGCCAGTAGGTGTCAGCAAGTCACTGTGAGTCATTGCGATTGAACCTAATCATTTAAATGGTTGATTCATTCAGGAACAAAACACCATCATTGCTCAGAGATGCAAAACTGTGCTATGGTGGCTGTGTTTGGAATTATTTTTTGTCGAAATAGAGCAAAAACAGGGAATATGGTGTCTAAAACCCAAGTCTCTTAATTAACTTCTTGTTGAAAAAAAAATCTATATGTTATCATGCTGATTTTTGGAGGGAAAATGGCACTCATTGTGTGATATTGATTTACTATATGAAATTATATAAATATATACATTTTTTGGGGGGGAGGGGGGGGGTTTGTTATTCAAAACATTCACAAAAGCTTTAACTATATCATGAAAATCTCGATTGTCTATGCATAAAAACCTGTCTGTAACAGATATGGGTGTCATGCCATAACATATGCCTATTTTTAATACGACTGACTTTATATTTAATGTGAATATTAAAAACATTGTAAGTTAGTCTACTTATCATAACACTTTCATTGTACAGAAAGAGAGCAAATCACATTTACATTATCAAAGAACGTTTTCACTGACAGTCCAGAGTTCAAGCATTCTCAAAACCTCCCATTAAAATCACTGAAGCTGTTTACACTATGAAATGAATATCTTACTTACAGATTCATACACACATTTGCACTTTGTTGTTTCTAATGAAATAATTCGCCAGAAATATGTATTCAGTCAGCGAGCAAGTGAAGAAAACACGACATTTTAGCATGACTCATCTGAACACCTCTGATTGGTCCTTGCATTCATAAGCTCAACAGCATCGTGTGTGATTGGTTATAATGCAGCGCTGTACAATCGCGTCTGTCTCGGGCTCAGCGCCAGCCAGTGAACACCGATTTGAATTTAGCAGCTGATGATAGACGCATTGAACGATCTAATCACGCCGGTGTGATTGTATCAAATATAGAAAATATTATTCTGCTATTTTTTGTCTTTTGCATTCAAAATCCACTTGGCTCAAAAATCTGAGGTACGTGCCCCCTCACTTTGAATGGGCATGACGCCTCTGACCAGGGGCGGACTGGAACAAAATTTCAGGCCGGGAAATATCACTCTCATCCAGGCCATCCCATACACCCACAACAAATTTTGAAACCGGACAACAATATTTTTTGTATGGCCATCATCATCATTGCATAAAAAAATCAATTCTTAGGCTGGGGCCATGCAAAATAATTAAAGGTTATCTTTTGAACTTCCATTTTCCTTTTTAGTCTCTTCATTTTCCCTGACATCTCTTTGTCTCTCATGTGTATGTTTACTTTTTTCAATAATGTTCTTGCACCTGTCACTTTTCCAGCACCTTGTTGCAAAACAGCCACCTCATTGTAATTTGTTTGCACATAGTATACATTTATTTTAGAAAAAAATAAGTATTACATTATTGTTTTATCTTGAATATATCTTTATAGTAAAAATCTTAAAATTTAATATGTTTTTGCATTATCATGGGTCATGTTTGGTCCTAAGGAAAATTAACCATGGTATTATTAGACCTATGGTAAAAGTAACCATGTTTTTGGTGGATTGATTACTATTTGTATAACCAGAGTTTTACTAAAAATACCATGGTGAAACTATATCCTGTAGCAAAACCATTATTAATTTGTGGTTACCATGGTTTAACTAGTAACCATGTTTTTTTTTTTTTTTGGTTTTATTTTTAGTAAAACCACATTAATTTTCCCAAGGGTTGTGTTGTTGTCTGCCATAACTCCTCCTAAACCAGTTATACAACTATGTGAATATTTATCTGCTAAATTCCGTCTCTTTACAATAGTTATTATGTCCTTTTGTTAAGTTTGCAGTAATTGACAGCTACTGTTAACATTTGCTAGCAGTTTAATGTTTAACTAAGTAAACAAAGATAAAACTACAGTCTATTTACAGATGTAGGCCTAACTGACCTGCACTTGAAGCCCTGAACAGGACAGTTTAGCCTCTCTGCTCCACCCGGGCGCTTCCACTCCATTCTAGAGTCTCGCGTCCTTTTGGCGGACGCGCGGATGCGCGGAGCGCGCGCGAGGTGAATCGCGTTGCCAGTCAAGGCATTATTTATTAGAGTTTATTATTGAATGGCGAATTCAGAAATAATCACTTTAGTACATTCGGTAGGCAACAAAAACAACAACAACAATATACAATAATAATAATAAATTGTAAAAAAAAAAAAAAAAAAATGCAGGGCAGCAGGCCACATTGGCTGCCAGGCCACCGGGAATTCTCCCGGTTCTCCCGATGGCCAGTCCGCCCCTGCCTCTGACCTTACCTCTACATGCTTGCGAAGGGTTGATGTCGAGATTTTATAAGCTGCTAGTTTGGTCTCTCTAGGCAAACACAGTTTACACTGCATAATAGAGCATAAATATGGCCAGGGGTTCACTTCATTTTCTTCTTCAACTTCAGAAGAATACGACGGGGTTTCATTTTCAGCTGGGTCTGCACCATAACGCCTGTCTTATCCGTCTGCATCTTTCTTGTGATTTTAGTGCCAATTTGTTCTCCTGCCCATTATCTACTGCAGTAGTTACAAGGGAGCGATTTTTTTATTTTTTACTCAGTAATTGAGGTGTTTTAAAATTTAGTGAAGTACAATACTTCTAAAAATATATACTTAAGTAAAAGTAAAATTACAGATTTAAAAAATTATTTAAAAAAATAGAAGTACACAAAAAAGCTACTCAATTACAGTAACGCGAGTAAATGTAATTCATTACTTTCCACCTCTGGTGCGAAGTCCCCTCATGCTTCAAACGCTCCACCATCATCCCGTCCCAAAGAAACCCAAAATTACTGGACTTAATTACTACAGACCTGTGGCTCTAACGTCTGTGGCCATGAAATCATTTTAAAGACTGGTTTTGGTTTATCTGAAGGCCTCCACTGGACCCTTACTGGACCCCCTGCAGTTTGCCTACTGTAACGAGGCAGACGAGACGTGAGATGTGCGGATCCAAGTGCAAGCTTTATTTGTAAAACGTAGTCAAAATACAGGCAGGGTCGAACAATAGCAAACAGTATCCAGAGGGCTAGACAAGAGAGGTAATCCAAAACGTGAGCAATAATCCAGGCAAGGCGCTAACAGAGTCTGAAACGGCAAGACAAGGGTTAATCCAAACAGACAATAGATCCAGGGCAGGCTGCTGACAGACGAGACGAGATAAACCAGGCAAGGATCAGGACACAGATGAAACAGACTATAAACAAGGTTAGGCTAGATTTTACTTCAAAAAACACGGAATGGCTCCGTAAGGTTGCTATCACTAGGAGAGAGATAAATGCAGACAATACTCGGCAGTGAGGGAGAGAGAGTCCAAGGCTTATAAAGAGTGTGTGATTGGGTAATAGTGATTGTGTGATAGTTCTCAGGTGTGAACGTTGTAATAATAACACTTTTATCCATTACTTTAATTTTAGTTTTAAACTGAATCTTAAGATTTGGTATTGATATGATCAATTGATATTAATCAAATCGTCCAACTTATACCTTATCTAACAATCGTCCAGCGAGCTGTTAGATTTCAGTTTGTCTGAGAAATTCTGTTTATTCTCGTGGCCACGATATAATAATACAGAATTATTTAAATAACCTTATGACAGTTATGAGCATAGGTAACGTAATCTGGGCAAAGTTTGATTTGAATCTTTCACAACAGAACACAGGGCACTTCTCTATAAATCAAACAAGAGTTTATTTGCTATCTTACTAAAATACATGAACTAAGCTAAATAACATAAAACAAAATACATTCACACACAAACATAGGCAATGAATTGTTGCAATCTGAGAATGATAAAAATATAGCACTGTTTTGCTATTTCCACACGATTTTACCCGTGTCGATCATCAAGAGGAGAACTCTATTATTTTACTCTTAGAGATAAAATACCACACGATTCAGCCACTTTAGAGATTTTGTTTGATACTTGCTTTTAAGTTGAAAGGATCGCTGATCTGTGGCTTGAAGGAATCCCGCGCGTCATTGCGTGACGTCACTCTGGGGATGTCCTTCTGTTGTTTTGCTGCTCGGTGTGGTTTGATGCTCTTGGGTTCCTTTCGCGTAGCTTCAGACTTTCAAGGGTTTCTTCAGAGATTTGACTAAATGTTAGTTCAATGTTCAAACTCGGTCTAGATGTTAAAGGCTAGAGCTCCTTTGGAGTAGCTCCAAGTTTCAAGACAACGCGCGATTTCGAGCAGAGAGCAGAGAGAGGCGGAGAGAGCTGGGAGTCAGTATTTTAGACCGGAGATTTCGGTTCCTCCCACTCGATGCTCTTCCAATGAAATAGTTCTTGAAGGGCGGAGCTCCACCTACACGGCTCATTTTCCATGCAGTAAATTTATCTGCTTAGTTATTTTGTCACATGAGGAAAATATCCTGGCAGATTTCTATATGTGTTATAATCACACATTATGGTGCTAAGGGTAATTTTCATTCACACCAACTTGTTGTTTGTGAAATCAGCTATTATTCAAGACCAAACAACAGGTACTTGACATACACATATAATAACTTTATCTACTCTGTGGTTACGGCAAAGATTAAACTATCTTAAATTCTGAATAATACCACCACGCATATGAATTAAACACAGGAAAAAGTTATGTCACAGATTGAGAAGATATCATTGGTTACAATAACACAGAAAGCTTAATTTCATTTCATAAAATACAACCAGCAATATATATTTATTGTCTGTATCTATAATATATATATCTTGCTTCTAATAGCAGCAATGATTATTATTAATTGTCTTTTTGGAACACTTTATAAAAGTTTTGAGTCCTTTTAGCAAAGTCAATAACAGTTCGGGTGTTCCTTGTCCAAAAAGAGATATTGAGGTTTCAGTTTGAAATGTGAGAGAAACGGGAGGTCAGGAAAGTCACTGTCCAGGTCATGAGAATGTCACGTTTGTGGAGATCTGGTCTTTCTTAGCTGAACGTCTGTCATAAAAACGTCTTTTCTCATTGATAAAAATCATTGAATTATTGCATTAAACGATCAGGAGATATCATAAAGTTTGTCGCTGGACCATTGCCAGATGTTTACCTCAAAGCTCTCATATTTTTAGAGGTTTTCTTACGATGATAACCCAAAAGCATGGCAGGAAATTGGCCAGCCAGTTGGGTGAGGTGCTGTTCGTCTGTCAATTTTATGACTTGCAGATAGAGACGAAAGTTTCTTTAAGCCTAAGGAATTTTGTGGATGCACTTAGTGTGTGTGTGTGTGTGTGTGTGTGTGTGTGTGTTCTTTTCCTCCACAAAAGCATTACACATCCCCCTTTTGCTCGGTGAGGTTCCCATTGCGAACGTTGGCGGGCACTGGAACAAGAAGCAGGGAGAACAGGCACACACAAGACATGCTAACTCGTCAATATGGAGGATCGAGCCCTTAGGGACAGTGATCCATAAAGTTTGGTTGGGCAAGGTAATGCGTGTGGCTGTGTCGTGTTGATCGTATGTGAGGGTAGCTGTTCGTGCTGGGGTGTTGACCAGCCATCGGTTTCCGATGATTTCGGCTTGCGTTACCTCAACCTGAGAACGTGGTGTTGCTTCGGCGGGGCAGCTAGTGTCGGGTCTAATGGATTCTAGGCCGCAGATGCCCTCAGTATTATCGCGGACGAAGGGTTTACTCGGGCAAAGGAAGTGAATGTCCTTAGTGAGCATACACATCCTTAGGTTTGGGGCCAAGTACAACTGCTCGTTGTTATCGTGATACGCAACGACTTCAGGAGTGTGGATTTTGACATAGGTGTTCCCTTGCCAAAATCCCACATTCACAACGTCTTTGAGCCGGTAAATGCTATTAGAGTCGATAATGGGCAAACTGAGGAGAAAGGCCAAGTCGCCTGTTTCCGGGTCTACGCACAAGGGAATAGCGCTACCCAAGGAAAAGGCGAGATGGGTTTGGATGGGACTAGCAGGGCCCACGATGGCCGAAGTTAGGATGTTTTGGACAAGGTTTAAGAGGTATCAAGTAGTGTGTAATCCTACCCATGGTTAAGTTATCAATCGAGGAACTTACTTCACGTAGCATGTCGGTCATGATTTGGCGGGACGCCTCGATCGGTTGATAACGGTTCTCACAACGAGTTACAACGACTTATTGAAGGTGGTCAATCTTAATTTTGGGACCTGGATTTAAATAATTGGTAAAGGGAGTTCCCTGATGAGGGGACTAGAGGGGAGAGGAAAGTATAGTGAGAGAGGAAGAAGGAAAAACACAAAGAAAAAAACAAAGAGAGACACAGGTGAAAGGTAACAACAAAACGAGAAACGGCGGCACAAGGACACCGAATGAGGTTAGGCAGCAAACGAGTGTCACATGTGTGGAGTAACTCCTCTCTATTAGAGGTTGACTCTAGCAGTGCAGCTGAGTAGAGAGTGTAAGTGTTGTGTTTCAACAAGGTCGCTATGTGTTTTCCTAAACAACAGAAATTATGTTAGTGTGGTGTAGAGCGTATGATTGTCGGTATGTGTCAGTGGGTTTGATCTGGGGTTGGTTCATTAACAGGCAGGCTGTTGTTTCTGCTGTATCATTGGGAGCTGGGAGGTACTCTATCCACTTTGTGAATTCGCAGACTACGGTGAGGAAGTACTTGTTACCTCGCGTTGACCGTGGCAGGGGTCCTACCCAGTCTATTTGGAGGTCCGACCATGGGAAAGTCATTCCTTTCCTTTGCAGTGGGGCTCGGTGGTTTGGGTTTGCCGGTTGAAACTGGCAACACACCAGGCATCCTTTTACATATAGTCTTGCTGCATGCCAGGCCAGTATGCTACTTGCTTGAGTGTTTCATAGGTGGCCTTGGCACCGTGGTGTCCTGCGTATGGTGCATCGTGGGCATGTGTCAGCATCATCCCCCTTTGGCCGTGAGGGACTACGAGCTTTGGCGCAGTTAGGGGCTCAGGGACATACGTGAGCACACCATCTCTAAGATGCAGCATGTTCTTGATTGAGTGGAGCGTGCGGAGCTCGGAGGAAGCAGCTAGGTCGGAGGTGGCAATAGGATTAGTTAAGGGGTCGGAAATGTGAGCTGCCATAGTTCGCAGTGTTCGATCCACATTTTGAAGTGTGAGGAGATCGTTAGCAGCGAACTGAGGTGAAATGGCAATGTGGGAGGAGGTGGGGGTTTGTACGCCAGTGGCGTGTTGGTGGCGGGTCATGGCCGTTACTGAAGGGTTGGGAGGGAGGGAGGGCTTGAAATGTCCAGGACTCTCCGTGTAATGCACCTGCTATGGCGAGGGCATCGGTTTTGTCATTGAGGTCTTTGTCTTGTCCTGGTTGACGTGAGTGACCTCGAACCTTTTTCCAATAAACGATAATGTCATGTTCAGTGACAATGGTATCGCCTGCTTGGAAGAGTTCCTGGTGTTTGACAGGCTTGTTGTTAGCTGTCTTGAATCCATTCTGTTTCCATTTAGCTAAATGGCATGTGACGCTTAGACGGGCATAGTTCGAATTGGTACAGATGAGGAGTTCTTTGATGTTGTGGGATGCCGCCATTTGAAGTGTGATGAGGATGGCTGCTATTTCAGCATATTGCGATGAGCGAGGGCCTAAGTTGAATTGCTGCGGTGGGCAGGGGTCGTTGTTGAGCCAGACCACTCCCGCTCCAGCTTGTAAATTGCCCTTGTGGTTGTAGGAGCAGCTGTCGACATATGCTGTGGGCATTCCTTCACATACATTCTCCTCGAAGTACCTGTGATTCGTCAGTTGAGGTTGTGGCGGTTCTTTAGGTTCCGCTGGAGTATGCAGTGTGTCCGTTGAACAGTTTTTGCAGGCCGCTAGCCCGTTTCCAAGTGAGGATTTGTAGTTTTGGGCATATCTTGCCTCGACGTCCCGTCCTTGGAGTGTCATTAGCCAGGTAGCTATGCGTGCGTTGGTCACCACGCCATCTCTGATGCGTTGACTGTTTAGGAAGGTGACCGGCTGATGACAAGTCTCGATGATGACTTTCTGTGCACCGATGTAATTAGAGAAATGCTGGATAGCCCACACAGTGCAAAGCAAAGCCTTTTCGCAGTTTGAGTACTTGCATTCTGGGGGAAGCAGCGTTTTGCTGGTATAAGCGACCACTCGTTTGTCTTTGTCATGGAGCTGGTATAGGCCTGCGCTGAGGCACTGATTGGAGAATCCAGCGTCCAGATAGAATTATTTTCCTGGGTCTGGGTAGGCAAGGCACGGAGCAGAGCACAGGCGCTGTTTGAGCTGGCCCATTGCTGTGTCCTGTGTTTCCGTCTAAACGAAGGGTTCATCCTTTTTCAGGAGGGAAGTTAGTGGTCGTGCGATGTCAGCGTAGTTTTCGATGAACTGTCGTGAATAATTGCACACTCCCAGAAAGCTTCGCAGCTCAGAGATGTTAGTCGGCGTCTTTATGCTTTGGATTACTTGGGTGCGGTTAGACTGTGGCTCGATGCCGTTTCTTCCGACAAGCAATCCGACATAGTTCACCTTGGTTTTGCACCACTGTCCTTTGTGAAGGGCGATCTTGGCTCCTGCCGTTGTCAGCTAATTTAGGACATGATTGATCTCTTTGAGGTGGTCTTCCACACTTGAGCTTTTCATCAAAACGTCATCTACATAGACAAGGTTGCCTCTGGCTCTGGCGTCAGGGCATGCTTTGTTCAGGAAGATGTTGAATTCTGCTGGTGAGTTGGCATAGCCGAAGGGACACCGTGTGAAGGTGTACTGTCGATTACCAAAGGTGAATGCCAGCTTGTGTTGGTCATCAGGATGGACAGGGATTGTCCAGAACCCGGAGGCGACGTCCAGTGTGGAAAGGATCGTCTAGCCTTTGATTTTTGGAATTTCTTGATCCAACTGGGTCATAGGCCATCGTGACAATGGTACTTGCTGATTCAACTTGCGATAGTCGATGGTGGGCCGCCATATGCCATTTGGTTTTAGGATTGGCCATATCGGGGCAGAGTATGTGCTGTTACAGGGGATGTTGGAGTCACAGTTCGATTGCTTCAGTCTGTTGTGCTGCTGTGCGGTTTGTGATTGTAGCCCTGCTTTTTTATTGAATCTTTACCTTACTTTCACTCTGTTGTTTAAAGTGATAATATATAACTTAATTCCCACCATATTTCTGGTATTATCTATCAAACTAATCTGATCGTTCGCTTTTAAAACCGCGAGTGCAGCGCGTTAGCATTCGCTAGCCAGTTAGCTTGTCACTCGCGGTTCCATTCGCGTTGCTATTCGCGCCTATTATTGTTTTCTTTTTTCTCGCTCTGTTTTCACTTCTCTCTCGCTCCGTTTTTCACAAGTTCATCAAACAACAGTGGTAAGTGGTAAGTGGAGTGGTAAGTTAAGTTGGTATCATTCATCAATCACGGTGAGTAATGGCTTCTTCTCCTGCTATTTTTATTTGCACAGTCTGCCACATGTATAGTTTATCTCTCTCTGTCGGCGATGAGGGATTCACATGTGATAAATGCAGGGAAATAGTTAGGCTGACAGAGACGGTTTTAGAACTAGAGACACACATCCAAACTTTAGTTGAGGACAGTAAGAATGTGAGGGCAGTAGATATTGCTTTGGATGTGATTTGCTCAGGGATTCCTGTACATGGTTCGGTTCCGGCATTAGTGCCCCCGCAGCAGGGCAACTGGGTGACTGTGAGGCAGCATAGTCACGGGTCAAAACACCGCTCTTCCGTTCCGATCAGAACATCAAACAGGTTCTCCCCACTCAGTGATGCACCCACTGAGAAACCTGATGAAAGTGCTCTAGTTATTGGCGATTCTATTGTACGGAACGTGAAAATAGAGACACCAGCCACCATAGTCCATTGTTTACCTGGAGCCAGAGCGCCTGACATCTTGGCAAATTTAAAAGTGCTGGCTAATGCTAAACGTAAATTCAGTAAGATTGTTATTCACGCCGGCGCTAATGATGTTCGACTTCGCCAGTCGGAGATCACTAAAAATAATGTTAAAGAGGTGTGTGAACTTGCAAGTACGATGTCAGACACTGTAATATGCTCTGGCCCGCTCCCTGCTTACCGGGGTGATGAGATTCATAGCAGACTCTCATCTTTAAATGGCTGGATGTCTAAGTGGTGCCCGCAAAACAACATAGGTTTTATAGACAATTGGACGAATTTTTGGAGCAGACCTGACCTGTTGAAAAGAGATGGTGTTCATCCCTCCTGGGGTGGTGCCGCTCTTCTCTCTAGAAATTTGGCACATAGTCTTAGAGTTCATACTTGACTAACTGGAGCCCAGGTCAGGAAGCAGACAGACTGGCTAAACCGACCGTCTGCTAGCCGCCTCACGTCACAGAAGTCAGTTAATTCTCAGCACATAGAGACTCCTTCACCTAGATATCACACTATAGAGACTGTGTCTGTTCCCCGAATTAGAAAATACAGAAAACGTCAAAAACTATTTATGAGTAACCATTTAATTGATGTTCAACAAATAAAAAATGTTTATAATACACAGAAACAATTGATAAAACTTGGTTTACTGAATATCAGGTCCCTTTCTACAAAAGCACTTTTTGTAAATGATTTGATTAATGATCATAACCTAGATTTGCTCTGTTTGACAGAAACATGGCTAAAACCAGATGAATACATTGTTTTAAATGAGTCCACCCCCCAAGATTACTTTTACAAAAATGAGCCGCGTTCAAAGGGCAAAGGGGGAGGTGTTGCTACAATTTATAACAATATTCTCAGTATTTCTCAGAAGACAGGCTTTAAGTATAACTCCTTTGAAGTAATGGTGCTTCATATAAAATTATCTAGAGAAAAAAGTATTAATGATAAATCCCCCGTAACAATTTTACTGGCTACTGTATACAGGCCACCAGGGCACCATACAGACTTTATTAAAGAATTTGCTGATTTTCTATCAGAGTTAGTGCTGGCTGCAGATAGAGTCCTAATTGTGGGTGATTTTAATATCCATGTCGATAATGAAAAAGATGCATTAGGATCAGCATTCATAGACATTCTGAACTCTATTGGGGTTAGACAACACGTTTCAGGACCTACTCATAGTCGAAATCATACTCTAGATTTAATACTGTCACATGGAATTGATGTTAGTGGTGTTGAAATTCTGCAGCAAAGCGATGATATATCAGATCATTATCTAGTCTTGTGTAAACTCCATATAGTTAAAGCTGTAAATTCTACTCCTTCTTATAAATATGGTAGAACCATCACTTCTACCACAAAAGACTGCTTTGTAAGTAATCTTCCTGATTTATCTCAATTCCTCAGCATATCCAACAGCTCAGAACAACTTGATGATGTAACAGAGACTATGGACTCTCTCTTTTCTAGCACTTTAGATACAATTGCTCCTTTACGCTTAAGGAAGATTAAGGAAAAGAGTCCAACACCGTGGTATAATGAGCACACTCGCACTCTAAAGAGAGCAGCCCGGAAAATGGAGCGCAGCTGGAGGAAAACAAAACTAGAGGTATTTCGTTTAGCTTGGCGGGAAAGTACCATATCCTACAGAAAAGCTTTAAAAACTGCTAGATCTGATTACTTTTCGTCTCTTTTAGAACAAAACAAACATAACCCCAGGTATTTATTCAATACAGTGGCAAAATTAACCAAAAATAAAGCATCAACAGGTGTTGACATTTCCCAACATCACAGCAGTAATGATTTTATGAACTACTTTACTTCCAAGATTGATACTATTAGAGATCAAATTGTAACCATGCAGCCGTCAGCTATATCATCACATCAAATAGTGTATTATAGATCCCCTGAGGAACAATTCCACTCATTCTCTATTATAGGAGAGGAAGAATTGTATAAACTTGTTAATTCATCTAAACCAACAACATGTATGTTAGACCCTATTCCATCTAAACTACTAAAAGAGGTGCTTCCAGAAGTCATAGATCCTCTTTTGGCTATTATTAATTCGTCATTGTCATTAGGATATGTCCCCAAAAACTTTAAATTGGCTGTTATTAAGCCTCTCATTAAAAAACCACAACTTGACCCAAAAGATCTAGTTAATTACAGACCGATCTCGAATCTCCCTTTTCTGTCAAAGATATTAGAAAAGGTTGTATCCTCACAATTATATTCCTTCTTAGAGAAAAATGATATCTGTGAGGATTTCCAGTCAGGATTTAGACCGTATCATAGTACTGAGACTGCTCTCATTAGAGTTACAAATGACCTGCTCTTATCATCTGATCGTGGTTGTATCTCTCTATTAGTTCTACTGGATCTTAGCGCTGCGTTCGACACTATCGATCACAACATTCTTCTGAATAGACTAGAAAACTTTGTTGGCATTAGTGGAAGTGCATTAGCATGGTTCAAATCGTACTTATCTGACCGCCATCAATTCGTAGCAGTGAATGAAGAGGTATCATATCGATCACAAGTGCAGTATGGAGTTCCTCAAGGCTCAGTACTAGGGCCGTTACTTTTCACGCTTTACATGTTACCCTTGGGAAATATCATTAGGAAACACGGGGTTAGCTTTCACTGTTATGCTGATGATACTCAGCTCTATATTTCTTCACGGCCTGGTGAAACACACCAAATTGAGAAACTTATGGAATGCATAGTCGATATAAAAAACTGGATGACGAGTAATTTCTTACTGCTAAATTCTGAAAAAACAGAGGTGTTACTTATCGGACCTAAAACCTCCACAAGTAATAACCTAGAACACTGTCTAATACTTGATGGCTGCTCTGTAAATTCTTCGTCATCAGTCAGGAACCTAGGTGTGCTATTTAATAGTAATCTCTCCTTTGACAGCCACGTTTCTAGCATTTGTAGAACTGCATTTTTTCATCTTAAAAATATATCTAAACTGAGACCTATGCTCTCAATGTCAAATGCAGAAATATTAATTCATGCGTTTATGACCTCAAGGTTAGATTATTGTAATACTTTATTGGGTGGCTGTTCTGCACGCTTAATAAACAAACTACAGATGGTTCAAAATGCAGCAGCTAGAGTTCTTACTAGAACCAGGAAGTATGAGCACATTAGCCCGGTTCTGTCAACACTGCACTGGCTCCCTACTAAACAACGTATAGATTTTAAAATCTTGTTAATTACTTATAAAGCCCTGAATGGTTTAGCTCCTCAGTACTTGAGCGAACTCTTATCGCATTATAGTCCTTCACGTCCACTGCGTTCTCAAAACTCTGGCCATTTGATAATACCTAGAATATCAAAATCAACTGCGGGCGGCAGATCGTTTTCCTATTTAGCGCCCAAACTCTGGAACAATCTACCAAACACTGTTCAGGAGGCAGACACACTCTGTCAGTTTAAATCTAGATTAAAGACCCATCTCTTTAACCTGGCGTACACATAACACACTAATACACTTCTATTATTCAAATCCGTTAAAGGATTGTTAGGCTGCATTAATTAGATCAACCGGAACCGGGAACACTTCCCATAACACACGATGTACTTGTTACATCGTAAAAATATGGACATCTACGCTAATATTAGTCTGTTTCTATCTTATTCTGTTTTTCAGTCCGTGTCCGGATCAGATGGTGGATTTGCGCCGGGAGATGATGACTGCGGCCCAGATTGTCGGCGGAGGCCGGACCCCTGGATGAGCCCCGGGGACATAATCCCAGTGAAGACCTCAACTTAAAATACAATAAAACTAAAAATAAAACAAATAACTAAAAATATTATAAAATACCTAACTATATAATACTATTATTGTTAGAAATTGCAACAATATTAAAATAGAAATATAATACATTTAAAGTTTTAATTAAAACAATAAATAAACAATAATATCCTGGCCAGAGGAGAACTGGCCCCCCGACTGAGCCTGGTTTCTCCCAAGGTTTTTTTTTCTCCATTCTGTCACAGAGGGAGTTTTGGTTCCTTGCCGCTGTCGCCTCTGGCTTGCTCAGTTGGGGACACTTAATTTCTAGCGATTATCGTCAATTTAATTTCATAGATATTATTAATACTAAACTTAGCTAGACAATGACATCTTTGAATTCAATAATGAAATGCCTTTAACTGAAAATTGAGTGTTTAATCCTATTATTATACATTACTGATACTCTATCCTCCAACTTGATACTGTTAAGTGCTTTGACACAATCTGTATTGTTAAAAGCGCTATATAAATAAAGGTGACTTGACTTGACTTGACAGGGCCGGATGATCCCCTTTTCCAGCATGGAGTCAACAAGCTCTTGCACTGGCTCATATGACGCTATTGGAATCTTGTACTGTCGCACAAATGTGGGTGGCGCATTTGGGTTTGTCGGAATGAGCACCGTGTGGATGTTTGTCAGTCCACAATCCAGGGAATCCTTTGCGAAAGAGTCCTTGTATTTGTGCAGAACCTCTTTGAGTCCTTGGCGATCCAATTCATTGTGGTGGGCATCCGCCTCACTCAGGATCTGTTGAACTTGTGCGTTGAACCTGGCGTAGGGTTTTTCTGCAGTTAGGTCATTTGAGGGGCTTTGGGCCCCGATGGTCACCTGTGTAGGTGATTCTGTCGCAGGCTGTGTTGAGACAGCATAGACAGCGAGATGAGTGTCATCTGTTAGTTCTGACCGGCAGACGCTTTCTCTGGACACCGGCAGAATGGATGTGATGGCAATCACTTCATGGGGTTTTGTGAACGTTACGGTGACATCGTATTCGTCTGACATTAGCTGTGTGGGTATAGGGCCTATGACAGGTACCATCAGTTCAAAGTCGTGGAACGCCTGGCTTATGAGCCATCCCAGGTGACTGGCTTTAGGAACGTGGATGTCTTGGTCCGTACAGTTGTTGAACAACACGTACACAGCACGCAATGACACTTCCATGAGAGGTGTGGCTTCCAGAGTCAGTCCGAGTTTTAGGCAGGTCCTGGAAGGTTGGAAGAAGCCTAGCTTACTGTTGAGATTTTGGCCAGGTCGCATGTTAAAGCGGACGCTGACACTCTTGCTGTAGGCAGGTATTGTGGCTTCTTGCTCCGTGATCATAGCACATGCGTCTGGCATGGTTTGACCGGATTGGAGGTTCTTGAGGTTGACTGACATTGTCAGCTGGTGTGACAGGGGAGCCCATATGATGTCATTTACGGTGTCAATGCAAGCATTGAGCCGGACCAGGATATCCGCTCCAATGTAGATGTCATGCGGCAGGTCTGGGACAACGAGGAAGTAGTGAGTTAGCTGTCTGTTGTTCCATCGTATGTCCAGAGCGCAGATGATCTTGGAGGTGGCCATGGTTGTCGACCAGGGACTGAGAGGGAAGCGGCTGTGCTTAGCGACATGTGGTAGACACTGATGTCTTTGCTTCAATGTTTTGAGTAGCTTCAGGCTGATGGCTGAGTTCTCTGCCCACAGAGCTAGTGCCGTGTCGGACACTGATGTGCCTTGGACATATATTGCAGTCATGATTCGAAGGGGGCCTGCGTTTGATTCAGGCTCCTGCAGTGAGCAGAGGAGAGGGTCCTTTTCCTTGCTGTTTGTGCTTGGTCCAGATCCTGGCTTTGCTACTGCATCATCGATCAGTGACTTAGGGGCGGTGTCGGTGACTTGACACTGCGACTCGTTGGAGTCTAACGCCTGGCAAGGCAGAGGTTCACGGACTTGTGTCCACATATTTAGGTGCTTGAAGTCTATTAAAGGTTCGAAGCGATTAAGCAGATCTTTCCCAATGAGGAGTGGATACGTTTTAAGTGGTGAAACGTATACGGGATGGACGAGGTCCATCGATCCCACCGTTAGGTGAATTGGGGCCACGTGTTTTAGTTGTAGGTCCGTGTGGGAGTATGCTTGAAGGTTTAGTTCACACCTTTGGAGTTTGAGGGTTCTGTTAGTCCTCTTTGATCTTTCTTGGACTTCTTTCTTGAATTTTCTGGCTATACCTTTCTCAATGAGATCGCCTAGGAGTTGAGGGACTGGAGTTTGGGAGGAAACAGTTAGGATATCAGGGCTGATGTGACGTTCTTAGGAGAAGTGGCAGATGACCAAGACAGCACTTTCAGGAACTTGAGGGGTTTCGTCAGCAGGTGTTTGTTGGACGCTGCTGTAATTCGGAGCATTAGGTGTTGAGTTAGTGTCTAACTCTGTTGCTGGGTTTTCAGGTGGGGTTTCGTGTCCATCTGAAGTTAGTGTGAGTACGGTTCTCTGAGAGTTAGGTGAAGGAGTGCTGGTCTCCATGGCTGGTTGTGTCAACTGGTCGCTGCCATCTCGTCCGGCCACTAGTCAGGCTGAATCTGGTTTCTCTTTCTTTTCCCATTTCTGATCTTCCTCCTTCCGTTGGAAGAGTTCTTTCATCATCATTTTCATCAGTTCTTGTGAGTCGAAACACGGTGGTGTCTCTTGTTCCTGCGTGGGTTCAGTTTGAGCTCGGTCAGCTTGGAATCTTTGCGAATTCTTTCGTCGATATGCCCGTCTGAGTCGGCTGTAGTAGGCTTGAGTAGGATCGTGACGTCCTTGTTTCATCTCCAGGGCAGCCACGAGGCCTTGTTCAGACTCAGGGTCGGAGAACTCTTTAATGAGGGCTTCTCGGAGCAGTTGCTCAGTCTTTGTGTGAGCAGGCTGCCTGTCCAGGAAGCTGTGAACTTCAGAACTGGATGTCGTTCGAAGTAAATATTGTCTATCTTTGTCCGTAACATTAGGTCGCATTTCCAGATGGAAATCGATATCTTGGAGATACGCTTGGACATTTGGGCTATTTGGCACGCTCGGGGTGAATTTGCCAATGTTCCTGGCGAGCTTGTCGAGGTCTTTTAGGTCCAAGCCGTGCGATGATCTGTGACTGGCTGCAGCAGATTCTTTTGGCTGAAGTAAAGTGAGGTAAAGTTCTCCAGAGTGAGTTGGTGAATGTTTCAACACCACCCCCACCATCCTTTTCTCACGTGTCAGTCCAGGAACAGGTGACCCGGTCCTGCTCGGCAGGGGTGAGGTCGATGCGCGTCGTGTCCTTGATGGCTCACGGCGCAGTTTGTAAGCGTGCTTTAGTTCCTCTTGGAAACTGTCAGATTCCTCTTTGACGTAGTCAAGCTGTCGTGTTAGACGACTAACCTCGTTTCGTGACTCATCCAGGTGAGCTTCAAGGGCTTTGATTCTGCCGTTTTTATCTCTGAAGTCGGCCTTTGCTTTCTCCAGAAGCTGTTCCGCATACTGTAGCTTTTTGTACCGATCATCGTAGTCTGCCTTGACCTTTTCCAATTCTTGGCTAGTAGCTGCTAGGGTTTCTTTTAGCCGGTTGATATCCTCTTCAGTGCCTTTTTCCTCCTCATCCGACCCTTCCCGTCGTTCCTGAGCTTCAAGTTCCAGCTGCTTTATGCGTTGTTGTGTGCGTGTCAGCTCCTGCTGGCGTTGTGCAGCGTGCTTGTCGCTCAACTTGAGGGTGGCGATGAGTGTGTGGCTTAAGGAGCCAGTGATCTTGGCTAATTCTTTGTGGTTGTAGCTGTGACTTGGGTCTTGTGCCATGAGGCTTGTTATGTTGTCATCCAGCTGGTCTTGTGTCTGATGTTTTAGTGTTTCAGCAGCCTTAGGGAGGAGGCTGTCTGTTGCAATGCTTAGCCATGTTTCCAAATCCTCCAACATGTCCTGTTGTGTGAGACATGTTTGGGCGTGGTGAGTGAGATCTCGAACCGCGACTGACACAGACCTTGAAAAGAAAAACAAAACAAACCAAAACAGAACAAATCAACAAACAAGGGGTGTAGATGTGCAATATGGAATGTGTACTAGTGTTGAATGTGTAAAACAGGTGGGTGTGGTTCTCTGTGACTGTGATCCTCTGGGGGCGTGCTTCTAATTTGTAGCCTCTGTGGGGGGGAAAATTGAGCACACACACACACACACACACACACACACACACACACACACAGGTAGCACAGCTAGAGAACAGGTAAAGAGAAGAAGAAGGTTGCTTCTAATCAGAGGATTTGTAAATGGGAATTTTTTTGTAAGTCTGTGATTGCAATTGGTTTTCTCCGGGGTGAAGGAAAACAATAACAATGACAGCACTGGTCCCGTTAATGACAAAATTGACACCACAAGCTAATTAGTGTGTTCGCGTGCTTGAAGTTTTCCGGCGCCTTTCATCTGTGGACCTGCTTTAACCTGGCGGGGTAGGATTTCACAAAAGAGGAAGGTAAATGGAAAACAATTTTGACACGTTCTCAAGTTCCACAAATACCTGTTTCGATTGCTAAAGTTCTCCATTTGTGATCTTCACACAGGCAAAAATCTCAGCAACAGCAGCAGTAGTCAAATTAGAGGATAGCAGCAGTAAGAAAAGAGAGAAAGATGAGTGGGATTTACTCTTAATATCAGGATTAGTAACAAAGGTGGCAGCGCGGAGGCGCTGTTGAGTCGATGCACCTAGAGGTTTTGCTTTGCTAATTTTAGTAGGATAAACACACTTGCCTAAGAGTTAAAAAAACCTTAATTTTTTTTTGGAGGCTTGCTACTTAGAAGGGTTTTCCTAATTAGAAAGTTTTATACTCTAGGCTTTGTGAGGAATGTAAATTGCTCCAGTGGTGTTCAGCAGCAAGGCCCACCGCCTGAGCGCGGTGAGCTCCTGTAAGGGTTTTGCCGAACACTCCGCCCCCACCGTACTGCTGTGAGCCTCTCAGACAGCTGTGGCTTTTGGCACAACCGGGCTGGGACTCGGGTGAGGTATGTCAAACGACTGCTGGCCTGAAGAGGGGCGGGGCTAGGTCCCGGTGTCTATCCGTCAGCGCGAACACGAAGTTCGACGTACTTCGTCAATAGTTTAGCCGGGATGGTATATCCGCACCTTCGCCCAGACAGCTGTTGACTCCTCCTCCGATACCCGATTGCTAGCCTGCTGTGGGCCGTCACTTTGCAACACTAGGACGGAAGTATTCGGGTTTCCCCTCCAGCCTGCACCAGGTACAGTCGGAACGGGTGACTCCGCTTGCTGTAACTCACACTGGAGGCAATTTCACTTCACTAACCAAGCACTAGGGGGAGCCCTATCTCCTATCAGGCCTAAGAAAAGGGAAACCTATAAAAGTTAATTTAATAACAGACGGAGAGAGACCAACAGGTTGGAACCAAAACTCAATTGCAACTGAAATTAGAATTTCAAATTAGAAAGGGTAGTTTCTAATTCAAATTTTATGATGTTATCATTTAAATTTGATAGGCTTGATTAGGATTAAATTAATCAATAAGGTATCCTTGAGGTAGGAACGCGCAGATCCTTATTAGCCAATGCTGGAATTAAAATTTCAGAGCAATGATTGATAGTTAAAGATCTAACTTAACGATGTTTGTCATTAATATTAGAAGAACACCTGTGATTACAATACTCCGTAAGTATTGAAGCAGGGTAATACAAGCTCTAATGAGTTGAATATGAAATAAAAATTTCAGAGCATTATTAGCAGTCATGGATTAAAATCTTAATGATATTTTTCATTAACATGACAAGCGATTACATTTCATTGATCAGCCAATAGTGTTGCCATAGGGAAACAGGAACTGTAATTAATTATTAAATTAAATTAGAATTTTCAAATTCGTAATTAATTATGAAATTAAACTACAAATTCCACATCCCTAATTTTGTATCCCTAAGCCTGACCAATTACTAATTCCTTGTGTTATTCAAATCATTAAAACAAATTAATCCGTATCGTCTCAATTATAAAGGAAATTTAAAAATTTTCCCGGGCCAGATGATCAAACACTTTGATAGTTAATAATTAAGATCTTAATGTTATTGTTAAATTATCAGAGCACACATAATTATCTCAATCAGTCTATGTGGAATCGGGAAATGAAATTATTTTAATGAAATTAATTTAATTTCACATCTGGGATTAGTTACAGAATTAAAGTATAAATTTTCGAATATTTCATAGCAATTCATCCAATGAAATTCTTAAAATCATGAGCGCAATTATAATTAAATTAATTATCTTTCTATCAAAGCAATGAGGCTAAGACCCATCGTTAATTTATGATAAACCCCAACAGTTATGAAACTAATACCTGCTAAATATAAAACAAAACAAAACAACCTAAACACAAATGCTTATTAGAACCACCTGTGAAATCGCCGGTCTCTTTTCCTATGAAAATCAGCTGCCTTGCACATTAATGGTTTATTTAGGCAAGGCAAGGCAAGGCAAGGCAAGTTTATTTATATAGCACATTTCATACACAGTGGTAATTCAAAGTGCTTTACATAAAATAAATTGAAATAGTCATTCACAGCAATAAAAACAAGGAATTAAAAATAATAAAAACAAGGAATTTTAAAAAGTTATAGAAATTGATTTAAAATGAAATTTAAAACAGTTAAATAGAATATGATTATACATAAAATACAGTGCAGTCAGTTCGGACGCAGCACAGTGTTCATTCAACAAATGCACAGCTAAACAGATGAGTTTTCAGTCTGGATTTAAATGTGCCTAATGTTTTAGCACATCTGATCTCTTCTGGAAGCTGGTTCCAACTGCGGGCGGCATAATAGCTAAAAGCGGACTCCCCTTGTTTTGTGTGAACCCTTGGTATTTCTAACTGACTCGATCCTAATGATCTGAGCGGTCTGTTAGGTTTATATTCAGTGAGCATATCTGCAATGTATTTAGGTCCTAGGCCATTGAGTGACTTATAATCGAGTAAAAGTACTTTAAAATCAATCCTAAATGTAACTGGAAGCCAGTGTAAGGACCTGAGGACTGGTGTGATATGCTCAGATTTTCTGGTTCTAGTCAGAATCCTGGCAGCAGCGTTCTGGATGAGCTGCAGCTGTCTAATGGTCTTCTTTGGAAGGCCGGTGAGGAGACCATTACAATAATCCACCCTGCTGGAGATAAAGGCATGAACAAGTTTCTCCAAGTCGTGACTGGAAACAAAACATCTAATTCTTGCAATGTTTTTGAGATGATAGTATGCTGATTTAGTTACTGCTTTGACATGACTACTAAAACTAAGGTCTGTCACCAGAATCACCCCAAGATTTCTGACTTGATTTTTAGTTGTTTTTTAAATTGCAATTTAAATTGGTATTGTTAAAGTCCTTTCACATGAGAAGTTATAGGTAGAATCAGTGAATGCCAAAGAGAGAATGAGTGAATTCAAAAGAGAGAAGGAACTGATGTAAACAGTTTAGTGTGAGTTAAAGTTCAGCTGTGAAGGGTTGACCGTATCAACACTTCAAAAACACACTGCACACACACACACACACGCATTCAAACCCACTGGCTACAAAATGCTATGTGCTAATCGCTATGCTTCTAATACACCTAGCTTTGCCTAAGCTCCAATATGCTACTCATTGGCTTCAGTTAGCTTAGCTAAGGCTGTTAGGCTGTTTTTTACAACAGCTCAAAATGGCGCGGGGACGGAGCCTGCACACTTCCTGAGTTACGCGTCACTATGGTGACGTCAGGGAACCTGTCATTTCCGATGCACAGATCCGGGTACTTAGTGAAACATCAATGTCTTTCACACTACCATCAAAAAGCAGCTATTTAGATTATTTATTTCGTATAGCGCTAACGATCCCAACTCGTTCAGAGAGAGATAAATTAATCTACCGATTAATTAATACAACAGCGTTATTGAGGCCTCGGCAGACCTAACACTTGTCAGTCTATCTGACAGACAGAAACACACGTGGATTTTTCATCACACAATTCTCTTTGATCAAAATCAATAACTATTCTCCCCAGAACGCGTTTCAGCCACTCTTTCCGAGAGCCGCGTCTTAAATTCACTGTTTTAGTGAAACAAAGATTGGCAGAGAAATACACAGGTAGCTAATCTGATATTCTCGCCGGGAGATTAAATAGCATATCCGGAAGTGGAAAATGCACAAACCAGATCACGCTATTAAGGCCTTATGGAAGAGAGAAATGAGGAAATTCGCTCATTTGTCTCTTTTGCGCTTTTAGAGCGACTTTTTGTCTTACAAGACAATTTATTTGCTGCAGTTCATTTCTCAAACAACTAAGGTTGCACTTTAATTCATTCAAAACGCATTGCCATGCATACAGTACCACAAACACAAACAAACTCTGTTTCTCTGTATTTACACTATTTCTTCCGGTTAAAAATAGGCAAAATACAACATGTTCTTCTGATTATGAATATTCAAATCACACGATGCCCGCTTTTAATCCTCCACCATTATGTAATAATAACACTTTTATCCATTACTTTAATTTTAGTTTTAAAATGAATCTTAAGATTTGGTTTTGATATGATCAATTGATATTAATCAAATCGTCCAACTCATACCTTATCTAACAATCGTCCAGCGAGCTGTTAGATTTCAGTTTGTCTGAGAAATTCTGTTTATTCTCGTGGCCACGATATAATAATACAGAATTATTTAAATAACCTTATGACAGTTATGAGCATAGGTAACGTAATCTGGGCAAAGTTTGATTTGAATCTTTCACAACAGAACACAGGGCACTTCTCTATAAATCAAACAAGAGTTTATTTGCTATCTTACTAAAATACATGAACTAAGCTAAATAACATAAAACAAAATACATTCACACACAAACATAGGCAATGAATTGTTGCAATCTGAGAATGATAAAAATATAGCACTGTTTTGCTATTTCCACACGATTTTACCCGTGTCGATCATCAAGAGGAGAACTCTATTATTTTACTCTTAGAGATAAAATACCACACGATTCAGCCACTTTAGAGATTTTGTTTGATACTTGCTTTTAAGTTGAAAGGATCGCTGATCTGTGGCTTGAAGGAATCCCGCGCGTCGTTGCGTGACGTCACTCTGGGGATGTCCTTCTGTTGTTTTGCTGCTCGGTGTGGTTTGATGCTCTTGGGTTCCTTTCGCGTAGCTTCAGATTTCAAGGGTTTCTTCAGAGATTTGACTAAGTGTTAGTTCAATGTTCAAACTCGGCTTAGATGTTAAAGGCTAGAGCTCCTTTGGAGTAGCTCCAAGTTTCAAGAAAACGCGCGATTTCGAGCAGAGAGCAGAGAGAAGCGGAGAGAGCTGGGAGTCAGTATTTTAGACCGGAGATTTCGGTTCCTCCCACTCGATGCTCTTCCAATGAAATAGTTCTTGAAGGGCGGAGCTCCACCTACACGGCTCATTTTCCATGCAGTAAATTTATCTGCTTAGTTTTTTTGTCACATGAAGAAAATATCCTGGCAGATTTCTATATGTGTTATAATCATACATTATGGTGCTAAGGGTAATTTTCATTCACACCAACTTGTTGTTTGTGAAATCAGCTATTATTCAAGACCAAACAACAGGTACTTGGCATACACATATAATAACTTTATCTACTCCGTGGTTAAGGCAAAGATTAAACTATCTTAAATTCTGAATAATACCACCACGCATATGAATTAAACACAGGAAAAAGTTATGTCACAGATTGAGAAGATATCATTGGTTACAATAACACAGAAAGCTTCATTTCATTTCATAAAATACAACCAGCAATATATATTTATTGTCTGTATCTATAATATATATATCTTGCTTCTAATAGCAGCAATGATTATTATTAATTGTCTTTTTGGAACACTTTATAAAAGTTTTGAGTCCTTTTAGCAAAGTTAATAACAGTTCGGGTGTTCCTTGTCCAAAAAGAGATATTGAGGGGTGTTTCAGTTTGGAATGTGAGAGAAACGGGAGGTCAGGAAAGTCACTGTCCAGGTCATGAGAATGTCACGTTTGTGGAGATCTGGTCTTTCTTAGCTGAACGTCTGTCGTAAAAACGTCTTTTCTCATTGATAAAAATCATTGAATTATTGCGTTAAATCAGGAGATATCATAAAGTTTGTCGCTGGACCATTGCCAGATGTTTACCTCAAAGCTCTCCTATTTTTAGAGGTTTCCTTACGATGATAACCCAAAAGCATGGCAGGAAATTGGCCAGCCAGTTGGGTGAGGTGCAGTTCGCCTGTCAATTTTATGACTTGCAGATAGAGACGAAAGTTTCTTTAAGCCTAAGGAATTTTGTGGTTGCACTTAGTGTGTGTGTGTGTTCTTTTCCTCCACAAAGCCATTACAGCGTGATTAGTGCAATCAGCTGTGTGTGTCGTCAGTGCAATGGATGATGGGAAATGCAGTCCAGTGTGCTGTGTGGTGTGAGAGTCAATATGATGGAGAGGCGACCTCTGGTGGCTATTGGGCGGAAGGCCACCGACCGGATTCGTGACAGAGCCCCCCCCCAAGGAGCGGCTTCTAGACGCTTTCCAGACAGCACAGTACAGGAGGGTGGTGGAGCGGAGGTGGAACAGGGGGAGGGACGGAGGGCCAGGTCCATGTACAAGTGGAGGGATAGATGACTGAGGCAGAGCAGGCGGAACAGAAGACCACCAGACCGGAGCAGAAGACCACCACGGCGGAGCAGATGACCACCAGACCTGAGCAGAAGACCACCACGGCGGAGCAGAAGACCACCAGAGCGAGACAGCCGACCTCCACGGTGGAGCAGACAGAGCAGAAGCCCACCAGTGTGGAGCAGACAGGGCAGGAGACCTCCACGGCGGAGCAGACCGAGCAGGAGCCCACCAGTGCGGAGCAGACAGGGCAGGAGAGCACCACGACAGATCAGGGGAGCACCACGGCGGAACAGGAGAACACCACGACGGATCAGAGGAGTACCACGGCGGAACAGGAGAACACCACGACTTATCAGGAACCCACAGCAGAGATTGGAGCCTAGGGAAAACTAAGACACAAGAGAGACATGGCAGCTACGGTCTCAAAGACCAAGGCAGGGAATAGAAAAAGTTAATCAACAGATTCCCTGGTTACAACTGAGCGAGCAGTCAATTCACCATAGAGCTTATTGGTGGAAACAGGGCTAACAAACAGTCCAACATCTGATTCATTGCTTGGAATGGGACAGGAAGACAGTTCAAAATCATGCTCTTTGACTAAAACTGGACAGGCCGACAATTCACCCTCAGGTTCATTAGTTGAATAAGGACAGACAGACATTTCAGAATCAGATTTAACTGCAGAGTTTAAAACAACAGATAGTTCACAATTGGATACAATGATGGATACTGGATTGGCAAACAGTTCAGTGACCGAAGCCGGATAAAGTGACTGTTCATAATCAAGTCTACTGACTGTAACTGGACAGACAGACAGTTCATTAACAGAACCTGGCAAGACAGACAATTCAAACTCAGGTTCATTGAGGGAAGCTGGACCGGCAGGTAGTTCAACAGATTCATGGGTTGAGATGGGATAGACTGACAGCTCAGAATTAGTTGTATTAACTGAAGCTGAATTGGTAGATATTTCAGTGACTGAAGCTGGGTAAACAGATAATTCATACACAGACCTAGTAACAGAAACTGGACAGATGGATAACTCATTGACTGGAAGGGGACAGACAGACTGTTCATTAATGATCTCTTTGGCAGAGACAGGGTTAACAGGACAAATATGGGGTGTATTTATAGTTTCTAAGTTCAAGACCAACAGTTCAGGTTTAGATTCCTTGACAGAGACAGGCAAGACAGACAGTTCGAAATCAGACACCATGGCTGTTTCAGAACGGGGCGAGAGTTCAGAGATAGCCTTCTCGGCTGGTTCAGAGCGGGACAAATGTTCTAAAGCGCCTCCGTGGCCGTGACATGAGCAAAGGAAGGTTAAGTAATGGCCTCTGTAGCAGCAACAGAGGCCTCATCTGGAACATCTATCCATCATTTGCCACCCATTCTATTTACCCCACGAGTTCTCCGCGGTCATCGCTACTGCCGTTTACATCCCACCACAGGCAGACACCGGCTTGGCTTTGTCTAAACTTCACGATGTGATCAGCGGCTACATTAACCAACATCCTGACGCTGCTTTTATCATCGCGGGGGATTTTAACAAAGCCAACCTCAGGCAGGTCATGCCGAACTTTCACCAGCATGTATCCTGTCCAACCAGAGGACCGAATACACTGGATCACTGCTACTCTCAGTTCAAGAATGCCTACAAGGCCCGTTCACTACCTGCCTTTGGTAAGTCTGACCACGCCGCCATTTTCCTCACACTGGAATACAAACAAAGGCTCGCACAGGAACCCCCGGTGAAGAGGGAAGTGACGCGTTGGTCCTCCCACTCTGAAGCTATGCTGCAGTCGGCTCTTGATGACGTCGACTGGGACATGTTCAGGGCGAGCTCATCTGACGTCAGCGAGTTCACGGATGTAGCAGTGAGCTTTGTAAACACACTAACCGAACAAGCTACAGAAACAATAACTGTAAGGACTTTCCCTAATCAGAAACCGTGGGTGGACAGAACAATCCGAGATGCGGTTAACAAACGCACTGCCGCATACAACGAGGCTCTTTTGTCTGGGAATATGCGCGAATATAAAGCTTCGTGTTATGCTCTCAGACGAGCTGTAAGTGCCGCCAAACATCGCTACAAAGAGAGAATTGAGTCTCATTTTCAGCTCAATGACTCGTGACGCATGTGGCAGGGACTAAGGACCATCTGTGCCTTTGGAAACAAATCCTCCGCGGAGGTGAGAGCAGATCCGTCGCTGGCCGAAGAATTAAACACCTTCTACGGCCGATTTGAAAGCAATGGCGGCAGCGCGGCTCTGCCGAGCAGCGCGTCAGGAAGCAGCAGGCAGAGAAGCGAGAATCATGTGATCACCGTGACGGAGGACGAGGTTCGGAGGGCACTAAAGGGAGTGAACATCAGGAAAGCGGCTGGACCTGACGGGATCACAGGCCGGGTTCTGAGATCATGCGCTGATCAGCTTGCTGGTTTGTTCACTTCTATCTTCAATGAGTCCCTTGCTACCTCTGTAGTTCCCACCTCCTTTAAAAAATCCATCATCATCCCTGTGCCTAAGAACAGTAAACCCTCTTGCCTGAATGACTATCGTCCAGTGGCCCTCACATCTATAGTCATGAAGGTTTTTGAGAGACTTGTTAAGAGCCACATTAGCTCATCCATCCCTGTTACTTTGGACCCTCTTCAGTTTGCCTATCGCTCCAATAGATCAACTGATGATGCCATCTCACACATACTCCACTCCTCCCTCACACACACTGAGTCCCCTGCTATACTCTCTCTACACACATGACTGTGTGTCCTCTCACAGATCCACATCTATTATCAAATTTGCTGATGATACTGTGGTTCTGGGCCTCATTTCCAACAATGATGAGACCGCATACTTGGATGAGGTGGAGAGACTAACATCATGGTGCCAGGACAACTGTCTCTCTCTGAACGTGAGCAAAACCAAAGAGCTGATTGTGGACTTCAGAAAGAGACACCTGCTGCCCTACACTCCTCTTGTGATCAGTGGGACCCCTGTGGAGAGAGTAAGCAGCTTCAAGTACCTCGGCGTAAACATCTCCGAGGACCTGACTTGGACTACACACATCCAAACACAGGTCAAGAAAGCCAGGCAAAGACTGTACCATCTGCGACAGCTGAGAAAATTCAGGGTCTCACCAACAATCCTGAAAACTTTCTATGCAGGGACCATAGAAAGTGTTTTGACTCAGTGCATCTCAGTGTGGTTCCAGATGAGCGTATCTCTGGGTCGGCTCTCCCCTCTCTGCAGGACATCTACATCAAACGATGCAGAGGCAGAGCTGACAAAGACTCAAATCACCCTGGTAACTGTCTTTTCACTAGGCTGCCATCTGGTAAGCGCTTCCGCTGCCTGATGGCAAAAACAGAGACTCAGGAGGAGTTTCTTCCCCACGGCCATCAGGCTCCTGAACTCAAAGTCAGCCTCTTAAAAACATCATCTGACTTACTTCAAATCACTAATCACACACTCATTACTCTCTACCTCATAACTGTCAGTGTCATTTGCTCATTTGCACACTTGCACACAACACGTTCTGTATCTTGTAAATCGTATCTTATTTTTATATTTATTTTATTTTTTGTGATTGGCTGCTTCATGTCAACCATGTATAACCTGTTGCACATTCCTCTCTGTACAGTCATGCTTATATTAATATTTAATTCTACAGCTTACTGTCATGCACATTCTTTTATATTTTATATTTTTTTCTTTATATCTTATTTTTCATTCATTTTATCTTATGTTTACTTCCCTTGTGTTGTTTTTTCAATATTTGCACTATCCATGGAGCGGACCCGACTCTCATTTCACTGCTGGTTATACAGTCTCTGTATAGTCGTGTATGTGACAAATAAAACTTGAAACTTGAAACTTGAAACTTGAACAGGGCAGGACAAGGATTCATAGACGGCTTCCATAGCCGTGACAGGGCAGAACGAGGATTCACCGATGGCCTCCATAGCCGTGACAGGGCAGGACAAGGATTCACAGACGGCCTCCATAGCCGTGACAGGGCAGGACAAGGATTCATATGAGGGTACCACTGACACCTCCGGAGGTTCTGCAGCAGACGCCGCCACCTCTGGAGGTTCTACAGTGGTAACATCAGGAAACAGGTAGAGTTCAGTATCAGGACAGGTACAGTGCTCATCAACGGTTCCTTTGACGGTGACATGACAGGCTGAGAGTACATTGCTGGGCGCCACCACCATACAAGGAGCTGTAGCGAGCACCGCCGCTTCGGGAGGTTCTGCAGCATGTGCCGCCACCTCTGGAGAAGCTGCAGCGGGTGCCATCACCTGGGGCAGTTCTGAGGTGGTGTACGCAGCCCAAACGCAACATAAGGCGATCCCCATCATGGGAAGCACTTCAGACAGGGGAATAAGTTCAGGGACAGGAGGGCTAAAGTGAGTGGATTTGGGGATACCAGCTGCACGTGCAGACACCAGCGGTGCATCCCTCACGCTGGATACCAGACAGGGAACTCGAAGGACTGACCTTAAATCTCTGGGTGTAATAGACTCTGGCAGCTCGGCGGAGACGTGAAGAGACTCTGGCAGCTCGGCGGAGACATGAAGAGACTCTTGCTGGTGAGCTGAGACGTGAAGAGACTCTGGCTGAAGAGCTGAGACGTGAAGAGACTCTGGCTGAAGAGCTGAGACGTGAAGAGACTCTGGCTGAAGAGCTGAGACGTGAAGAGACTCTGGCTGAAGAGCTGAGACGTGAAGAGATTCTGGCTGGTGAGCTGAGATGTGGTGGGATTCTGGATGATCAGCTGTGACGTGGTGTGACTCTGGATGATCAGCAGAGATGTGACTTGACTCGTGACAATCAACAGAGATGTGACTTGACTTGTGATGATGAGCTGAGATATGACGAGACCCTGGCAGATCAGTTGTGAGATGGGTTGATTCACGACGATCAACTGTGGCTTGGTTAGACTCACGAAGATCAACTGTGGCTTGGCTTGACTCACGAAGATCAACTGTGACTTGACTTGGCTCGTTAACATCAGCTGTGACTTGACTTGGCTCTTTAACATTAACTGTGACTTGACTTGATTCATGAAGATCAACTGTGACTTTACTTGGCTCACGAAGAACAGCTGAGAAATGACGTTGCGTTGTTGCGTCCACCATTTTGTGAGTGTATTCTGGTGCGTCCGCCATCTCAGTCACAGACGTGGTGTCGCGTTCCTCTTCCGCGACACCCACAGTAAACGAAGAACCAGCACATAGCAAAGCATAGTCCATAAAATCCTTTAAATTAACATTAAACTTTTCTTCAGGTAACCATGATTTTACGGGCTCACTTAGTCCAAAACGAAAAATGTCTTTTAATGCAACCTCATCAAAAGGTACCTTGTCAAATAACACACAAAACTGAGTGACGTACTCCTCAATGGATTGACTTCCTTGACGCAGGTCAAGTAGCTGATTGAATGGGTCCATACCTGACCAGGGTCAGTTAGAAAAGCCGCTGGATCCTCGTTTGGCCGAGTAGTCTGTACAGAGGGGTCAAACAGAGCAAACAGGTCTGTGGATGATGCAGTCAACATGGGACTGCACTTTATCCTGCAGCATCTGGACAGACCAGGTACTTATGTGAGGATCCTGTTTGTAGACTTCAGCTCCGCTTTTAACACCATCATCCCGGACACCCTTCAGAATAAACTGACACAGCTCTCCGTCCCCACCTCCGTCTGTCAGTGGATCACCAGCTTCCTAACAGACAGGCAGCAGCTAGTGAGGCTGGGAAAATGATCATCCAGCACCCGCACGACCAGAGAGATTGAGTTCTCTCCCCACTGCTCTTCTTCCTCTACACGAACGACTGCACATCTAAACGCCCCTCTGTCAAACTCATAAAGTTTGCAGACGACACCACTCTGATCGGCCTCATCCAGGACGGTGACGAGTCTGCTTACAGACAGGAGGTTAAGGAGCTGACTGTCTGGTGCAGTCTTAACAACCTGGAGCTCAACACGCTCAAAACCATGGAGATGATCGTGGACTTCAGGAGAAACCCCCCTGTTCTCCCCCACTCACCATCATGAACAGCACTGTGACTGCAGTGGAGTCATTCAGATTCCTGGGCACCACAATTTCTCAGGACCTGAAGTGGGACAATCACATTGAGTCCATTGTGGAAAAGGCCCAGCAGAGGTTGTACTTCCTTCGCCAGCTGAGGAAGTTCAACCTGCCACAGGAGCTGCTGAAACAGTTCTACTCTGCCATCATTGAATCCGTCCTCTGCACGTCAATAACTGTCTGGTTCAGCTCAGCTACCAAATCTGACCTCAGAAGACTACAGAGGGTAGTCCGGACTGCTGAGCGAATCATTGGTACAACACTCCCCACTCTCCAAGAACTGTACTTATCCAGAGTGAGCAAAAGGGCTGGCAAAATCACTCTGGACCCCTCACATCCAGCACACTCCCTCTTTGAACTGTTACCGTCTGGTCGACGCTACAGAGCTCTGAGCACTAGAACGGCCAGACACAGGAACAGTTTCTTCCCCCAAGCAATCCATCTCACGAACACTTGACATTAAACATGGAACACACAACACTATTTACATTATTTATTCATCACACATACTTATTTTTTCATTTCAAATTTGCACATATCAGACCTGTACAAACATAATTGCCTATATTATATATTGTGTTTTTGCTATTTTGTACATTGCCTATTTGTATATTTGTATATTATTATTTTATTATCTGTGTCTTGTCCTGTTGCTGTCATTCTGTTGCACTGTGGAGCTTCTGTCACTATAACAAATTCCTCGTATGTGTAAACATACCTGGCCAATAAAGCTCATTCTGATTCTGATTCTGATAAAATGTAAATATTAGGTCACAGTTTGGGGACCAGTTGTCACTAATAACTATGAACTATGACGTTTGCCTCAATAAATTCGTAATTAGCTGCTTATTAATAGTTAGTAAGGTAGTTGTTAAGTATGATTAAGGGATGTATATGGTCATGCAGAATAAGGCATTAATATGTGCTTTATAAGTACTAATAAACAGCTGATATGCTGTTAATAGTGAGAATTGATCCAATACACTGAAGTGTTACCAAAAATTATCTTTGCATTATCAAACTAAAGCAGTAAAATTAATTGAAATAAAGCTAAAATAAAATATAAATATTAGATAAAAAAGCAATATTAAAGTAAGTTTAAACTAAAGGGGATATGCTGAAGCTAAAGCACTAAAACTAACTAAAATAAAGCTGAAACAAAATAAATTCTACATATTAAATAACATAAAGGAAAATAAGCAATGATAAAATGTGATAAATGTGGTAAATATATGTTAAGTTAAAAGGAAATGTTAAAATAATTTGAACTGCAATAAACGCAAGTCGAAGCACCAAAAACATAATGAAAATAAATTGTAACAAAATATAAAATATATAAAAACTTAAGTAAAGGTTCTGAGTAAGTAAAGTTAAATGTTGAAATAATTTGAATAGAAATACTGAAACAAGTTTAAGTGAAATAAGATAAAGTACTATAACCACTAACTGGAAATAAAGGCACAGCAAAATTAAAAGAGAGAGAGAGAAACAGTTGTTTTTTTTTGTTTTCTTTACCAGAGGCTAAAAAACACTCATTTGGGAATGCATGTATTTTTGGATGTGTCTTTGACAGTTAATAAACTTTAATGTCAATCATTTCGTTAATTTATGGAAAAGTACTTTCTCAGAACATGATTTACCTCAGATGTTTTATAGATAGATAGATAGATAGATGATAGATAGACAGACAGACAGACAGACAGACAGACAGACAGACAGACAGACAGATAGATAGATAGATAGATAGATAGATAGATAGACAGACAGACAGACAGACAGACAGATAGATAGCTAGATAGATAGATAGATAGATAGATAGATAGAAATCATTCTTATTCAAAAGCTGTATGTGAATATATGTATTTGCAGTCTAAAACAGGACTGACAGTCATATTCTGCTGCTGTGTGAGCACGAGCTGTTCACCAAAGTTTTCTTGGATATTTTCCACAGTCTTTCTTCCCCATGTTGTGTCCTGCCTGATCTTCTACAGCTCCTGATTGACTTTCCCGAGGGCCGTCTCTCTTGCCTCTGTGTTGTGATGATTGTGCAAATGCTGAGGCTTCAGCACTGCCAAGACTCACGCTTTCTCACAATGCTTCCTTGTTTTAATCTTTTTAATCAGCAATATATATATATATATATATATATATATATATATATATATATATATATATTTATTTATTCCATCTTTCTTTTTTATATATTTTGGTCTTTGATGCCAACATGCCTCTGGGTTTTCTCTCATCTAACACAATCCCAACAATTTAATTACTAAATCACTTTGTCATCGATGTGGTTTTTGTTTAGAAATCAAATAAACCACCGAACGGGTTTTGCCTTATCTTGTTTTCATTACTTGATCAGCGGTTTCAAAACTCAAATGGGCATCGCAGCTTCATCATGTGCGGTCAATTTACAATGTCATGTAAGTACAGGCTGGAAACTAAATAATGCTTTTTAATGAGAGGAAAATTCCCTTTAAAAATTCATGACTGGAACACACATAAAATTATCATTTATCATAACCGAAATATATCATATAATACCGGTACATAAACTTAATCCAAAAGGAAAACCATCAAAGAAGAAGGGGTAAATGTTGGTAAGTAATATTGATATGTCAATAATCAGTATCTTAGTGACCAAAACGACAAGCTATATTTGGTTTTCATGAGAAAATCTATATATTTATGTACGGTTATGCCTGTTTTTCCTAAAGTGACCCCTTGTGAAAAAGAAGTATGCTACACTTCTTTAAGATGTTTACAAATTTTAAAATAATATACTTTTACTTAATGTACTTTATGTGTAATTTCATGATTCTATTGTCTTTGAAATATTGGTAAAGTGGTAATTATGGTAAAATTATAGTAACCTTTAAAAATGCAGGTAATGTTTTTAAATTTGTTATTTCTAATTAAAGCTGCGGTCTGTAACTTTTTTTGTTCAAAAATTACAAAATTTATATAATAAGCGAGTACACCATGAATCCATTTTCCAAACCGTGTGTTTGGCTTGTCTTGACTCACTACTGTACACCTTTGATAAGTGTTTATATTCAGACTATTTTAGACTGGTTCGGGTAGGTACCGCTGCGGAGTAGCCCGGTACCTGTGTGATTCGTCATAGACATAAACAGAGAGAAGTAGTTCCGGCTACAATGTTCTTCGGCAAGACGCACGCAGTTCTGTTTATTAACCACTAGAGCGCCAAAAGTTACGGACTGCAGCTTTAAATTTAAAATTACATTTATAAAAATATTAAATTTAAATATAATATTGAATAAAATGCTACAGTTAAAATTATAATCAAATACTTGACATGCTAGTGTTAGTCAACACATCAAAATAAGTGTACTTCTTTAAAACTTGACACTAAATGTATTTTAAAGCAAAGCTTTTAATTTGACATTGTTACAAAGTGCACTTTTTACAATTAAATGTGTTAAGAAACATAGTCGTGAAAGTGTCTCTCTTTAAGTACATTAAGTGTCCTTTATTTTATTAACATTACCTTTTTTACCTGAAAAATGTATGTTAGTATACACTAAAGTTTACATTCAATACTATTAAGCGCACTTATTTTTCACAAGAGGTCTGGCATTTGAAATTTAGCTTTGTTTAGATTTGGGAAATAGTCTGGAAAATCAGTGCAAAAGTACAAAGCGCATCAAAACAAACTTGTATTTTACCAGATGTGCCAATTTAGGTCTTGTGGGTTTTAGCGGAAATATACGTCTGGATCTCGGCAGAGGGTTTGAACAGTCATAAAGGGATACTTCCTTCCTAGTGGTTTGTTGTACAGAGTTACTAGGATTTAATTGTCTATTAATCCTTTCCATTTGTGTCCAAGATTATTTGTATTAGTGTGGCGCATGTGTGGCAACTTGACTTGGCTATCGGTATAAAGTCTGGTCCACACTGCAGTTCAATCTAGCCAAGAACTGCCCACTTAGACAAGAAAATACCATGTTTAATTTGCTTATACAGTATCCCAGCTAACAGGGAGCATTATCAGAACTTTGTCTAATGTTCCTGCAAGGTTCTCTTAAAGTTATGAACAAAATGTTCTTCCAATAACATTAAGAGAATGTTTGTTCAAAGTTATTGGCTTTAATAACGTTCTCAGAATGTAAACAATAAATAAAAAAATCAAGGAACATTTTGTTCTGAAACATTTTAGCTGAACATTCATCTAATGTTTTCAAATGTTACTACTTGTTTCAGACCATTCAGAGAACATTCAAATGTAACATTCCCATAATGTTTGCAAAATGATGAAATAGGTCATTCCCTTAATGTTTGTATAATCCAAGAAAACACTTTTAAAGCATTTAAAAAAAAAACTTTTGAAAAAAAAAAACTTTGAACGTCCAGAGAATATTTAAGAATAACGTTTTCTTTAACCTAATGGGAACGCTAGCAAAATATTCTTAGAAATTATTTTTGTTAGCTGGGATAAACAGTTAAGGAGTAAATCTAGAGCCTTGACAGAATTTTTTTTTTTTTTTAATATTTTGACTCAACCTTTAATATTCAGACATAGAATTCAATGTCTCAATAATATGTTATGGTGTAACAATTTCAGTGTAAGTCTATGAATTAATGTATTTTTATTGCCCGTGAGCCAAAAAAAAAAAGTGTTATTACACCTTATATAATTTGTTCAAATCATTTGGCAAAGTATCATCTGAAACTAACTAGCAAAGAAAAAAAAGTGATTAAAACAATCACGAACAGGCACGGCACCAACCCAGTTTCTGAGAAAATGTAACTAATTTATGAATTAGCAATTTCATTTGAATTATTACAATTTGATTTGTATGGAAACAATTTTTAGAAAAAGAAAGGTCAGTGGGTTGTAAGCAGACTGTATGAAAAATTTGAGTGAGATTGTATAAATTCACATGAATTAGCTGCCAGTGTTGGGGAAAGTTACTTTTAAAAGTAATGCATTACAATATTCCAATATTCCATAAAAAGTAACTTATTGCCTTACTTTGAGTTACTTTTTATGTTACTTTTTGTCACCTGGGCTGGGCTGGCTTATTTTTATTTTTTATTATTTTTTTTAACAACAACAACAACAACAACAAAACTTGATATTTTGCTGTAAATTTAAAAGTAATGTGTTACTTGGAAAAAGTAATCTGATAATGCAACTCACGTTACTTGTAATGCATAACCCCCGGCACTGTCAATATATGATCACCAATGCACAAAAACATAAACTACTTACAAATTGTCATAAAAGTGTGTTGCACAGCACCTAAAATACACAGTTTCCTTGATACATTCATAAAAAAGTATTGATGTTAAAAATAATAGCAATACAATTCTCATGGATGCATTATGCATCAACTTCTTTTTTTAAATGGATTTTTGGCTCCAAGACGTCTTTTTCCTTGTTCACTTCAGCAGTCACCATTTAGCAGAGCAAAGTCACAGCAACCCCTCAGATTGTTTGGGGCCGAACTTCTGTTTTCTGTCAGCTCTTTTCCATGTACCTGTTTCAGCTGAACTTGACACACAGCTGCAGAGTGAATCATACGGGCACACTCTGTACGAATGGGTAACAATGCAACATGTAGAAATTAAGATAAGAGCACGTCTGAATCCAGCTCATATTGTGAGAAACAGGAATATGAGTACTAGAAAAGTGAAACATAACTTGGTTTCAAGCTAAGCTAAAGGATATTCGGTTTTTCAGATAATATTTGTGTGTATATTTATGCTTATTAGAGTATAATGTAATTTGCTAGTCAACATGCTAACACTAAAACAAAAGACCAGGGATTGGCTAGTTAGCATGGTTAGCATCTATCCCCATTGATGACTATTCAAAAGTAGTCACAACACACTGAGCACATTTTAACATATGAATTGCAATAATTTCATTATATTATAGTATATATATTACCAGTGTTTGTTTGATGTGTGTGAGTTATTTCTAAGAAAGTTGCTACCTCCGTAGCGTTTTCCCATTCAATCACTTATGAGTTTCTATTTGGGTTTTAGACAGTTGCTGCCTATTAAACATTAAGTCAGTTGACTAAATTTTGAAAGGGAATGATTCTTTCCATTTGGTGCTAAATGTCAGCATTGTATCGATGTATCTGACTGTCCAACATCAGCGCTAGATCCAGTCGAAGTGGATTTTGGGTAGAGATGTTGAAGTTGGGTGGAGTGCAATCATGTTTTTACTTAAAGCAGCAGCAGCAGCGTCCATTTTTCCATTTCATGAATCACTCTCTTTAGCTACGTTCGATAACAACAATCGAGATGGCAGCAGTATTGGTTCCTGTGGAAATGTGAAACCGAGTGGCCAAATTTGGACCTCCATTACATATTAATCGCAATTGTCTAAATCTAAACCAGCTCTTTCTCCACAAATAATTTTGAGACTTGGAGACATCTAACCTCAGGTCAAAGCTATAAAACGATGTTGGGAAACTTTTATACAGAAGGACATCTACGAGGCAAACAAAATTTATCATTTATGTAGTTTTTGCCTACAGGAATAGTTCACCCCAAAATGATCATTTGCTCACCCGTATGTCGTTCCAAACCCACAGGACTTTCTTTCCTCCATGGAACACAAAAGGATTAACGGAAACTTCATAGTGTTTAGTCCATACAATAAAATTGAATGGGAATAAATGCTGGCGCACACCAAATAGGACATAAAAACTCCAAATAAGCACCGTAAGTAATTCATATGACAATATATTGTCACTTTAAAAACTTTTTGTTCTAACATTTATGTAACTTTTAAAAAACAAGTTGTGAGAACTTTCCCTGTTATCTGGGCAATCTTCAGCATCTCGCAAATCTCATTCGTGTTCAAATTCAAATATTGTGCATTGACAATATTTAGCTGCCATTACAATTCACATTTTGGTTTGTTCTTGACACAAAGCTATGTCGCTTTAGAAGACATGAACTTGAATTGCTTGTATAGTACTAGAGTCATTCTTGACTCCATTCAATCTCATTGTGTGAAAAAAACTTTTCGATTTGAGTCGTGAAGATTTTGCGGCCAGTAACAAGTTTCAATTTAGTCTGTTGTTGACAAAAAGGTATTGTATCGCTATAGAAAACTTTAACTTTTATTACTTTTGTAAGCTCAACCTGATTCAAGTCAAGTCAAGTCACCTTTATTTATATAGCGCTTTTAACAATACAGATTGTGTCAAAGCACTTAACAGTATCAAGTTGGAGGATAGAGTGTCAGTAATGTATAATAATAGGATTAAACACTCAATTTTCAGTTAATTTTCAGATTCAAAAACACATTCAAGATTTTCCTGAACGTCCCCCTTTGTGTTGCGAAAATCTTGCGGGCCACAATGTAAATTTTTGTCCATTCTTCACACAGAGTCATTGTATCACTGAGAAAGTCTTAAACTTTCAGTACGTTTATAATAGTAGTGTCATTTTTGAAGCTCGGCCTCATTCACTTTCATTGTTTAAAAAAAAACATGTTTCCTGAACATCTCCCTTCGAGTTGCATGGATTTTGACAATTCACATTTCAGTCTGTCCTTAACATAAAGCTATATTATTGCTATAGAAATTTAATTTTTAATACTTTTGTAGTACTTGTGTCATTTTTGAAGCTTGAGCCAATCTGCTTTCATTGTGTGGCAAAAAATAAGCACCTTCAGGAGTTTCCTGAACTTCTCTCTTTGAGTTGCGAAGATTTTGTGGCCAAGACCAATTCAAATATTGGTCTGTCTTCACACAAAGTTATAATTTTGCTATAGAAGACTTGAAACTTTATTATCTTTATAGTATTTTTGTGTCATTTTTAAAGCTTGACCCCATTCACTTTCACTGTGTGGGCACACTTTCGAGATTTTACCGAATGTCTCTCTTTGTCTTTGACCGAATGTCATCTGGATTTGGAACAACATGAGGGTAAATTATGACATAATTTTTATTTTTGGATTAACTTTTCTTTTAACAATAAACAAACCTGTGCTTTGGTCCTCTTTATGAAACATGGTGTTTCTACTTTACAAGAGAAAACAGAACTCTTTTTATTTTCTTCACACCAGCTAATTAGGTTTGAGTTACTTGGAATCACAGTCATAGAAGTGAAGGGTTTTCCTGGGCATCCTCTGTCACTTAAGCAGACCCGGCACTTCCTGGCCACTCAGTGTCCGCCCCTCCGCAATCTTTCCTGAACAGCTTGCTGGGCAATCCTGACCAGCTATTCAAAAGGGATTTTGCTTGTGAGAGAACACAGAGCTGCCTGAATGTTTGCCAGTTTATTACAATGCAGGAAACAGTGTGATAGGGAGGGGTGTTTTAAAGCCGTCATCCCACACAAGCTATATGCCGTGGCCTCGCTACAGGAACACCCTCAACGTGATACCAGTGCTCTTTAATTCACATGCATCATTAGATCCGGCACGTTCTTGGGTGACCAGAAATCTGGAAAGTTGAAGTAGTTGGGTACGACAGTGGGAATTTCCATTTTCAATAATTACCAATTGGCATTGTACTATACCTCAAACCAATTTTCCATATTTTCAGATATATTTTGGAAGTTCACGTGAAATGGAAGTTGCAAAAGACTTTGTCTTCTGTTGTGACATATTTCTGAGTGAAACGCTAAGTTTTACATGTATAAATGGTAAGTTTTAGTTATATTTACTCAGCATTTACAGTCTAAATATTTTAGTTGTTCAAAAACATACAGTATATATATATATCAGTATATATATATATATATACCAGTATATACAGGTGCATCTCAATAAATTAGAATGTCGTGAAAAAGTTCATTTTTTCTTGTAACTTATTTCAAAAAGTGAAACTTTCATATATTTTAGATTCATTACATGTAAAGTAAAACATTTCAAAAGTTTTGTTTGTTTTAATTTTGATGATTAGAGCTTACAGCTCATGAAAGTCAAAAATCAGTATCCCAAAATATTAGAATATTTACATTTGAGTTTCAATAAATGACCATCCATACAGTGTAAATTCTGGGTATCTCTTGTTCTTTGAAACCACAATAATGGGGAAGACTGCTGGCTTGGCAATGATCCAGAAGACGAACATTGACACCCTCCACAAAGAGGGTAAGTCAGAGGGTAAGTCACAGAAGGTCATTACTGAAAGGTGTGGCTGTTTACAGTGTGCTGTATCAAAGCATATTAAATGCAAAGTTGACTGGAAGGAAGAATTTGGGTAGGAAAAGGTGCACAAGCAACAGGGATGACCGCAAGCTTGAGAGTGCAGTCAAGCAAAGCTGATTCAAACACTTGGGAGAGCTTCACAAGGAGTGGACTGAAGCTGGAGTCTTCATCAAGTGCATCAAGAGTCACCACGCTCAGACATCTTCAGGAAAAGGGCTACCAAGCCACTTCTGAACCAGAGACCACGTCATAAGCATCTTACCTGGGCTGTGGAGAAAAAGAACTGGACTGTTGCTCAGTGGTCCAAAGTCCTCTTTTCAGATGAGAGTAAATTTTGCATTTCATTTGGAAATCAAGGTCCCAGAGTCTGGAGGAAGAGTGGAGAGGCACAGAATCCATGTTGCTTGAAGTGCAGTGTGAAGTTTTCACAGTCAGTGATGATTTGGGCTGCCATGTCATGTGCTGGTGTTGGTCCACTGTGTTTTCTGAAGTCCACAGTCAACGCAGCCATCTACCGGGAAATTTTAGAGCACTTAATGCTTCCTTCTGCTGAGTTTTATGGAGATGCTGATTTCATTTTCCAGCAGGACTTGGCACTTGCCCACATTGCCAAAGGTACCAAAAGCTGGTTCAAATGACCATGGTGTTCGTGTGCTTGATTGGCCAGCAAACTCGCCTGACCTGAACCCCATCGAGAATCTATGGGGTATTGTCAAGAGGAAGATGAGAGACACCAGACCCAACAATGCAGATGAGCTGAAGGCCACTGTCAAAGAAACCTGGGCTTCCATACCACCTCAGCAGTGTCACAAACTGATCACCTCCATGCCACGCCGAATTGAGACAGTAATTAAAGCAAAAGGAGCCCCTACCAAGTATTGAGTACATATACAGTAAACGAACATACTTTCCAGAAGGCCAACAATTCACTAAAAATGTTTTTTTTATTGGTCTTAAGTATTCTAATTTGTTGAGATAGTGAATTGGTGGGTTTTTGTTAAATGTGAGCCTAAATCATCACAATTATAAGAACCAAAGACAGTCTGTGTGCATTGAATTTATTTAATACACGAGTTTCACAATTTGAGTTGAATTACTGAAATAAATGAACTTTTCCATGACATTCTAATTTATTGAGATGCACCTGTATATATATATATATATATATATATATATATATATATATATATATATATATATATATATATGTAGTTTGCAAATACATTTTGCATTTAGCAAAAAATATATTTCAAGACTGGAAATGTATTTTCTTGCATATTTTCCAATTTATTTTCGCATTTATGTATATATATATATATATATATATATATATATATATATATATATAGCAGAATAAAATAATTTGCGCATGCTGACTGCATTGAGATGAACGGGAATGCTAAAATATGCCACAGATATGAATTAAAACAGGAATGCTGTTGCATTTCTCTAGTAAAAAAGTAATAGATTTAAAATACATTTATTTCATACTAAGTATAGTTCAAATCTATTACCATATTTACTGACACATCGCTCAAGACTTACTGATATAAAAATGATAATTACAGTTTATATAGAGTGCAACATGTGCACAGTGAACATTTCTTTATATTAAGCCTAAAATGTGTATTAATGTCACTATTGATGAAGATTGTATGATCTTTGAATAATATCGGTCTTTAAATGCAAGATATTTAAAGTGTACCTGAAGTATACTTGTAATAGTCCAACTTTAGCACAATCAAATCTACTTCATTATCGTTAGTTGGACTTCAGCACTACTTCAGCGCAATTAAAGTACATTAAGCACAAAATTAGTATAGCAGACTTTAAGTATACTGTTTAGTATACTAAGGGCCGGATTTACTAAACAGGGCAAATTAGCGTTAGACTGCACAACCATGATAATACGCACATTAAAGAACACATATCTTGCATTTAAATCCAGATAATTTCCATAATGACCAGCGCAATCTACCAAGAGCAGAGCAAATTACTGTCTGCTTTAAGACATGCTTTTTTTGGGCGTTAAATAATGGTGCATATACCAAATTTGACAAGTGCAAATTTTAATAATCTCCTCCCATAAGTTTTGTGTCTGAAAAGGAAACTCCTACAAAAGCATATTCAATAAGTGTAATGATTGACCACTGACGGCAAGTTGAAGATGAGAACCCAAGTGCCGTTTATTTATATAGTGTTATCCAAACATAATCCAAACAAAGACAGACTAGACTTGACATGAACAGACTTGAAACAGACTTGACTAAAGACTTGACTTGGCATGGACAAACAAACTAGACTCACCAAAAGTAAGTTACAACTTCAATACACGACAGGGAACAAAGGTAATGACATGGCTACTTTAACAAACAATGAGGGTCACATGACAAGAACAAACCAATGGGAAACAAGATGAATGACCTGGACAACCAATCAGAACATGACACATTGAAAAAGGGAACCAATAGCATGAAGACATGAGGGCAAGGGACGCATGACACAAACAGGAACCATAACCAAACTTCAAAATAAAAGACATGAAAACAAGACACAGAACCCAAAACAGACTTTACATTTCCCCCCCTCAAAAAAGGCGGCTCCAGAAGCCTAAACTACCCAAAACAGACCTCAAAAAGTCCAGGAGGGTGGTGGAGCAGAGGCAGAGAATGGGGGGGGGGGGATGGCCAGGCCCATGGAGAAATGGCGGAGCAGACGGAGCAGGGAGCCATGGTGGAGCAGGCAGAGCAGGGAGCCATGGCGGAGCGGACAGAGCAGGGAGCCATGGTGGAGCAGGCGGAGCAGGGGCCTCAGTGGCCGTGACAGGACAGGCAGTGAGTTCATGAACGACCTCCATGGCCATGACGGGACAAGCAGTGAGTTCAGGAATGGCCTCCATGGCTGTGACAGGACAGACCGTGAGTTCATGAACGGCCTCCGTGGCCATGACAAAGCAGACAGTTACCCCCTTTCCACCAGCAGGAACCAGGTGCTAGTTCAGAGCCAGTAGTCTTGCCGGTTATTAGTTCGTTCAACTGGCGAGCCCTTTAAGAACCGGTTGCTTTTCCACAGACTAGAGAGCCAATACAGAGCCAGGTCTTACGTCACTGAATACGTTTCATGTTCCATTTCACTAGCGCGGCCGTGGCAGCGCCAAACATAACAGACTTGTTTGAAGTGCATCAGCGCCATGCAGACCGATCGATCGATCGCACACAACACACCAAAGCACCGCGAGAGCGATCCAAATGCATAAAGAGCCATCTGCTTTCCAGTCGCTCCCGCAGCACCCCGATGCCTCGCACCGAACGGTCTGTGCAGCGCAGATCCATCCGGAACAAGCCTAAACAAACTATCAACAATGGCGTTGCGTTGCTATTGATGTTCATGGCTTTGTGAACCTACATCGGCATCCAAATACGGCGAATCCAACATGTTCGTGTTTAGCTGCTATTTCAAATATGGCGGTCCAAAGTTTCTGTCGTCTTGTTGTTCACGGTAACCCCGCCCCCATCCCCTGATGCAAGCGGTTCTTCCTTCTAGCCCAGCAATGTTTTGGTGCTACTTACGAACCACTTTTCCTGGTTCGGAGCTGGTGCTTTGGGTGTTAAAAAACAAATAACCGGTTTGAAACTAGGCTCTGGCTCTGAAACAGCACTGGAACTGCCTTGGTGGAAAAGGGGTAAGTGAGTTCATGGACGGCCTCCTTGGCCGTGACATGACAGACATTGAGTTCATAAGTGGGCACCACCACCTCTGGTGGTTCTGCAGTGGACGCATGGACAGGAGAGGCGTTTGGAGCAGACTCGTGGACAGAAGAGGCCTCTGAGGCAGATTCGTGTACAGGAGAGGCCTCAGGAGCAGACTTGTTGACAGGAGAGGCCTCAGGAGCAGACTCGTGGACAGGAGAGGCTTCAAGAGTGCAGTGTGCAGCCCACACTCTCAAAATGGTGACCACCATAACAGGAAGCACTGAGGTCAGGGGAACAGTCTCTGTGACAACCAGTGCTGAGGCCCTGGGGATGCCAGCTGCTCACACCGACATCAGTGGAGGGTCCATCGCACTGGCAATCAGTCCTGGCCCAAGCTCCGCATCCGCAGGAGCTTGAGTATTATAGCCCCCCCCCAAAAAAAAACCTTAGGGGAAACTTTGGTGACAGCCATGGCTCAGGCGTGGTGGCCATCTTGGCCGGGGAATCAAGCATGGCGGCCATCTTGTGGCTTGACTCATGACTGGTGGCCATCTTGCGTGAAGGCCCTGGCTTGGCCGTCATGCCGTGAGCAGACTCTGGCTTGGCAGGCATGATGTGAGCAGACTCTGGTTTGGCCGGCATGACGTGAGCAGACTCTGGCTTGGCAGGCATGACGTGAGCAGATTCTGACTCGGCAGGCATGACGTGATCAGGCCCTGGGGTAGCAGACATGACGTTAGCAGGCCCTGAAGTAGCAGGCGTGACGATAGCAGGCCTTGGAGCAGCAGGCGTGACGATAGCAGGCCTTGGAGCAGCAGGCGTGACGATAGCAGGCCTTGGAGCAGCAGGCGTGACGATAGCAGGCCTTGGAGCAGCAGGCATGACGATAGCAGGCCTTGGAGCAGCAGGCGTGACGATAGCAGGCCTTGGAGCAGCAGGCGTGACGATAGCAGGCTCTGGAGTAGCAGACATGACGTGAACAGGTTTTGGCTTGGCAGGCATGACATGAGTAGACTCTGGTTTAACTGGCATGGTGATTACTGCAGGATTTCGGGGTTCCTCATCCGCAATCCCCACAGTAAATGGTGAGCCAGCCAAACGGAGTGCAAAGTCAAAGTATTGTTCCAGTGACCAGTGTGGGGTGTGACGTGGCATTAACAAAGAGATTTCTTTTGTGAGGCCAAAACGGAAAATGTCTTTGAGGGCTACGTCATTGAAGTCCACTAAGTGGCACAAAGAACAGAAATCCTCCACATAGTCCTCTATAGCCCTGTCACCTTGACGAAGGCAGAGGAGGCGTGAAACTGCTGGGTTCATAGTAATGGTCGTGTATTCTGTAATGATTGTCCACTGACGGCAAGTTGAAGATGAGAACCCAAGAGCAGTTTATTTACAAAGTGTTATCCAAACATCCAAACATAATCCAAACAAAGACAGACTAGACTTGACTTGACATGAACAGACTTGAAACAGACTTGACTAAAGACTTGACTTGGCATGGACAAACAAACTAGACTCACCGAAAGTAAGTTACAACTTCAATACACGACAGGGAACAAAGGCAATGACATGGCTACTTAAACAAACAATGAGGGTCACATGACAAGAACAAACCAATGGGAAACAAGACACATGACCTGGACAACCAATCAGAACATGACACATTGAACAAGGGAACCAATAGCATGAAGACATGCTTCATGCCGGCAGCCATATCACCCTGCAGCCCAAGACCGGTTGCTCACGGAAGCTAAGCAGGGCTGAGCCTGGTCAGTACCTGGATGGGAGACCTCCTGGGAAAACTAGGTTGCTGTTGGAAGAGGTGTTAGTGAGGCCAGCAGGGGGTGCTCAACCTGTGGTCTGTGTGGGTCCTAACGCCCCAGTATAGTGACGGGGACTCTATACTGTCAACAAGCACCGTCCTTCGGATGAGACGTTAAACCGAGGTCCTGACTCTCTGTGGTCATTAAAAATCCCAGGATATCTTTCGAAAAGAGTAGAGGTATGACCTCGGCATCCTGGCCAAATTGCCCCATTGGCCTCTGACCATAATGGCCTCCTAATCATCCCTATACACTGATTGGCTTCATCACTCTGTCTCCTCTCCACCAATAAGCTGGTGTGTGGTGAGTGGTCTGGCGCACTATGGCTGCCGTTGCATCATCCAGGTGGATGCTGCACACTGGTGGTGGATGAGGAGACACCCCCCCCCCTCACAATATAGAGCGCTTTGAGTGCTTAGAAAAGCAGAAAAGCGCTATATAAATGTAATGAATTATTATTATTATTATTAAGACATGAGGGCAAGGGAAGCATGACACAAACAGGAACCATAACCAAACATATTGTGGCATATCGTAAAGTGGGAGTGTGCTGTAGGGTGTATTAGTTCTGACTGTTCATTAGCCTGATAGCCTGAGGGAAATAGCTATCCCTTAGACGGCTAGTGTGGGATCGGATGCTGCAGAAACATCTTCCTGAGGGCAGCAGAGAGAACAGTCTGTGGGACAGGTGGCTGGAGTCATTGCCTTCCTTATACACCACTTGGTGTATTATAACCCTTTGCCAAGCTTTGAGGTTGCCAGCGGTGCTGTTTCCAAACCAGGCGGTGATGCAGCTGGTCAGGATGCTCTCCACAGTGCAGGTGTAGAATGTTCTGAGGATGCTGGGGCTCATTCCAAACTTCCTCAGCCATCTCAGGAAGAAGAGGCGTTGATGTGTCTTCTTCAGCACTGCATCTGTGTGAGCGGACTCACTGTGAGAGTGATGTGAACGCCGAGGAACTTAAAGCTGTTTACCCGCTCCACAGGTGCCTTGTCGATGGTGATGGGTGTGTGTTCTCTGCTCTGTCTCCTGAAATCCACCACCAGCTCCTTGGTCTTGTCGATGTTGAGTGAGAGGTGGTTCTCCTGACACCATTTAGTCAGGGTACTCACCTCCTCTCTGTAGGCCGTCTCATCATTGTCAGTGATCAGGCCTATCACCATTGTGTCATCAGCGAATTTGACGATGACGTTGGAGCTGTGTGTGGCTGCACAGTCATGTGTGTACAGGGAGTACAGGAGTGGGCTGAGGACGCAGCCCCTCCTAATTGTTTAATGAACTGAAATATTTTCTTCCATTTAGGATAAAAATGCAACAAATCAGCATTGGTGGAAACTGTGACCTGCGGTTTCAGAATTAAAATTAAAAAGTCTGTCTGAAGAATGTAGCCTATTACAAGATTACAACAGCCTGAAACCTCAATTGTTCAATTAGATGCAGGTTTGGTTCATTTCACCAGCTTTCTAAAATGCAAGTTTATTTATGATATGCTATTGTGAGTCATGATCATAAAGAGCCAAAAGGCATTTATGTTTTTGGCCTGAAACGCTACTGAAACGCTCTATTTCTTTAGTTACTTGCTTGTTTTGTACCTATGAAATACACTGATAACCACCAAATGCAGGTGGTGATGAGAAAGTCACATGATGAACCAAAGCCCATCACAAGCAGCTTTTAAATAATAACATATATAGAAGGTGCACAGTGTCATTCACACAAGCACTAAACACCATCATGGTGAGACTCATTAAACTGAAATATGCAATAAACATTAATTTAACAACATTAGATGTAACATACAACCCTAATAAACATAAATTATAAGAAAAAAATAAGAAGAAACATAGTTATTTCAAAGAAAAAACATCAAATTCAAACAAAATTTGAAATGCAACGCAGGAAATTCTGGGAATGTCAGTTTACGGTTTTTCCCTGTAAATTTTACAGGAACTTACCGTTAACCATTTAACAGGTTTTTACTGTAGCATTTTCACAGTTTTTTTACAGTCAAAGCAGCAGACATTATTCTAACAAAAACTGTATAAAAAACAAAAAAACAATGGGTAACAGGGTTGCAGATTTAGCAGAAACCAAGTGTTGATTTACATAAACTTACAAACTTATTATTATAATAACTTTTGTAACAGAGTTGAATGTTTGAGCTAGACAAGTGCAATACAATAAAATTTGATTATTTACTTGTCTTCCTTTCAAGGTGTAGAATGAAAAATCATCTTGCAAGGTGCCAAAATTTTATACAATCTTCAAATGTTTGCAGTGGAGGAAAATTATGCAGTAACAGGGTTGTGGGCAAATTGTGGGATAGAATTAAACAATATATATATATATATATATATATATATATATATTAGTAATTAAAAACAGCTTCAATTCAAGTTATTCACTTGACTGTGTCAAAATTAATTTTTTTAACTACTGTAAGTAGGGTACAGGTTTTGAAGGCTATTTAAAATTATATATTATTAGATATTTTATGAGTTCTCACTGTATTAAAACATGGAATCGGTGACTATAATGCATACAAAATGTGGAAAGAGCTTTTTTACCACAGACAATTTTCCCACATCATTCTGATTTTCAATAAAAATTCCTTCTATAACGAACGAGGGACACACCTCTGGAATCTTAAAGTAGGATCGTTCAGAATGTCCAGAAGAGGTTACAGCCAGTGTGTCGCTAACAAAATATTTACGTTGTGAGCCGCTAAATGGTGATTCAATACGGAAACTACTAGAAATTAGAGCATATGCGGTTTGTCATAGGTTTCTATGATTATTACAGATGAAATGTGGGACTAACATCAGGAAGAGTTGAATTATTCCGCTGTGGCACAATTATCTGTTTAATACCGGCCAGATTAAAGGAAAAAAAGAGGATTTCTGTCACTCTTAGAAAGAAATTAGCATCTATGAGAAAATACGGTAATCTTTGCAGAATGGTGGAATCAGTTGGAAATTCTTGCTATTTGTTCTGGCAGCGGACGAGTTCCTCTCACAGTCTGAGCTTTAACCCAGGTGCGCTTGACTTGACCTCGCCGCTGTGAGTTAAAACATCATGGCAGACCACACTGGGAAAGCAGGCATTTCATTGCCTAATTTAAAATAATTTTGGTTTTGTACTCTCACATAATCTATTTAAGAGTCCAATATGTGGCTCCAGGAGTAAGAAGTACTCTAAGAAGTAATTGGGACACTCTTTTCTTGGAAGATGTTTTGATGCCTTGACTTTTTTTGCTCCTGGGAGATTCTTGTACTCTGAATCTCTTCCTTGAAAATTGTAGATTTCCTATAATTTAATCGGTGTAGTGTCACATTACTTGCCAGCAGAGTTGCGAGAATGGACTCTACTGAACACAGGACTTTCAACCTGAAGTCCATGAAGGTGCTCTCATATAAAAAAAAAATATTAACGACATCAGATTTTCATGACTTTTTCCGAGTATTCACAGCAGGCAATTGCATATTTTTTCTTCTCTTGAATGTGGCCCAAATATAAAATTTGCTATTTTTTATTTGTAAATTAACTTAAAAACAAAGGTTCTTTATTAGCATCTATGGTTCATAAAGAACCTTGAAAATCCATGCACTCTTAAAAATAAAGGTTCCAGAAGGGTGTTTTTGCAACGATGCCTTAGAAGAACCACTTTTGGGTTCCTCAAAGAATCGTTCAGTGAACAGTTCTTAAAAGATCCATTTTTCTTCTATAAAGAACATTTGTTGTTAAAGGTTCTTCATGGAACCATCAATGCCAATAAAGAACCTTTGATTTTTTTTGGAGCGTAGAACCATTTTATTGCACAGATATTTCTTGAAAGTGGAAAAAGGTCATGAGATTTTCTTCACACTAATAAAAAATGGTTGTTTTAAGAACTGTTCATTGAAAAGATCTTTGAACCTTTGGAAACCAAAATTGTTCTTCTATGGCTTTGCTGTAAAAAAATCCTTTTTGTAATCTTTATTTAAAAAATTACATTTATTTATTTATTTGTTTGTTTCCCACCTAACAGGGAACAAACTCTTAATTTGGCTAACATTCTGGCAATCATCTTTTCAGTAAGATTGATAGAACGTTTGTTCAAAATTATCTGTTTTTTAATAATATTCTCATAACGTTTTCAAAGTGGTAACATTTAAAGAAATTGACTATTTTGAACATTCAAATAACATTCAGAAATAACGTTTTCAAAACTTAATGGGAACATTCGCAAAATGTTCTTAGAGCATAATTTTTGAGGCAACACATGGAAGTGATTTTCAAATTGTATTATTCTACATTTGTGCTTGTAACACCACTGCACAGCCATATAATGCATGAAACATAAAAGGCAAATGTGCAGTCAGGATCATTTAATCCAAAAATAATATAAATGCAGTGTAAAGGTTGTCCATATATTACATTAACTATAGCTATTTGATGTCATGGATACGATGAACAGACCATAATTCAGTCGCTGAAAATCTTCACATCTGCCATTGCTCTCAAATCTCAATAAAAAAACTGCATTCAACTTGGAGTGTCACAGTCAATCATAAGACACACAAGAGCCAATGACGTTTCACATCACGGATGTAAAAAAAAAAGCTTTGGATGTCTTGCGAAGCAGTACATTTAGAATCAAGTGATGCAGCATGTAAGTCATAGTCATATTCATCTATATGCTGTATGACTCCAATTGAGTTCCAGTTGGGATTTCAAGCAAACACAAGAAAACCTTAATGAAAGTAAAGATAACCAATATTTGGAATCTCCTAAAACCTCTATTCCCCCAATAAATCAAACATTAATAAATGCAAAATAAACTCAAGTCTCCATATCCAATTCTCCATGTCAATCCCAAATTCCATCTCCCATGCATGATAAAGAATTCATGGTGCTTTTTCACAGTTCATCATCCCCATTATGATAAAATGACTGTATATAGTACATCATCTTTGTAATTACATTATTTCCTTCATTAATAACAATTCTTGAAACAATGTAAACAATAACCACTACTACACTAATCTGTGGATTATTCTACAAATATAGATTTTCTAAATTTTCTAAATAATACTGAGCCATTTTTCTATGATTTACAATAAATTATAAACAGTAAACACTCTCAAATTAAGACAAATACATCATATAGAGATTTTTTTGAGAATTTTTATTTAACTAATTTATTTAACTTCAAATATAGTAGGAATTTAGAGGCAAAGGCAAATAGTCTTAAATATAGAGAAGTAGAAAAAATATTTGCAATATATGGATATACAGTGCCCTCCACTAATATTGGCACCCTTGATAAATATGAGCAAAGGCGGCTGTGAAAATAAATCGGCATTGTTAATCCTTTTGATCTTTCCCTCAAAAAATTTACTAAATTCTAACCTATCATTGAAGTAAAACAATTGAAACTGGGGAGAAAATCTCATGATGAAATAAATGTTTTTCTCCAATGGATGTTGGCCACAATTATTGGCACCCCTAGAAATTCTTGTGAGTAAAATATCTCTGAAGTATATTCCCATTCATATTTACATTTTTTAGCACACCAGGGTGACTAGGAGCATGAAATTGTCCAGCCATGACTTTCTGTTCCACAGGATTATAAATATGAGGAACACAAAGACCAAATCCCCTTAATCATCCATCACAATGAGAAAAACCAAAGAATATATTTCTGATGTGCAGCAAAAGATAATTGAGCTTCAGAAATTAGTGAAGTGGCTTTAAGAAAAGAGCTAGAGCAGTGAAAAATCCCATTTCCACCATCAGGGCAATAATTAAGAATTTCCAATCAACAGAAAATGTTACGAAACTGCCTGGAAGAGGACGTGTGTCTATATCGTCCTAATGCACGGTGAGAAGGAGAGTTTGAGTGGACAAAGACTCCAAGGATCACAGCTGTAGAATTGCAGAATATAGTGGAGTCTCGGGGTCAGAAAACATTAGAAAAAAATGTCAAACAGTCCCTACATCACCACATGTTGTTTGGGAGGTTTTCAAGAAAAATTATCCTAGCTCATCCAAAAACAATCTCCAGCATATTCAGTTATCAGACATGACTGTAACTTCAAATGGGACTGGCTTCTATGGTCAGATGAAACTAAAAAATTAGCTTTTTAGCAGCAAACACTCAAGATGGGTTTGGTGCAAACAGGGATAAAAAAGTACCCCATGTGTATAATGAAATATACTGCTGTATTTTTTATGTTGTGGGCCTATTTTTCTGCTGGAGGTCCTGAACATCTTGTTTAGACACATGGCATCATGGATTCTATTAAATACCAACATATAAAAAATCAATAAGTGACTGACCCTGTTAGAAATCTTATAATGGGCCATGTTTGGATCTTCCAACCGGACAACAATCCAAACACAAACCTCAAAAACAACACAAAAATGGGTCACTGAGCACAAAACCAAGCTTCTGCTATGGCCATTCCCGTCCTCTGACCTGAACCCTATAGAAAATGAGTGAGGTGAACTGAAGAGGAGAAGCACCAACATGGAGCTGTGAATCTGAAGGATCTGGAGAGATTCTATATGAAGGAATGGTCTCTGATCTCTTATCAGGTGTTCTCCAAACTCTTCATGCATTATAGGAGAAAACTCAGAGCTGTTACCCTGGGAAAAGGACATTGCAATAATTGGGTGCCAATAATTGTGGCCAACATGAACTACAGAAAGTATTTCTTACACAATGAGATTTTCCCCCACTTTCAATTGTTTTACTTCAATGATAGGTTGGAATTTTGTGAATTTTTGGAATGAAAGATAAAAAGGATAAACAATGCAGATTTATTTTCACAGCTGCCTTTGCTCATATTTATCAAGGTTGCCAATATTAGTGGAGGGCACTGTATATGAGTATATAAAAAAGAAATATAAGAAATATATATTTTATTTTACATATATATTAGTTCACACAGTAATCTAGCAAACCAAAGAATAGTTTGTACTTTTTCTAATGCACAATGAATCAGCCTTATTTTTCTTTCTCCTATCAATAGTATGGGATTTAGTATGGGATAGTACCCATTTGTTTTTGCCAATGGTGATCTAGATGAGGACACGTTTGATCTCTGTATGAAGGTAAATCAGGTAAAAGAAAGTTTAATAAAGTGGCTATCCAATAAAGCATCATCGTTCTGCATTGCATGCCTGTTTCTTTATTGCATCAATTAATTCTTCCCCATACCAAAGTCATATTTCTTTTTATGGCTTTAAGGTTTGGAAAGCAGTGCTGTAAATGTTAACAGTGTGGAAGGGTCATGCGGGTCCAAGGAGGCTGAACTTTGCTAAATACCCATCATCTGGCCATTATTAAGTCACGGGTAATTTGTTGTGGTTGGCGACGCTATGACTTAAGAGATACTGACTTTGTTTACTTGTTAGTAAGGCTTTATATATGCCAGAGCATCTTTATTATTCAACACACAAATCTGTGTGAAAAACAGTGCATGCACTTTACATTATTACTGATTTTTATTAGAAACATACAAATATAAAAATACATTTTGCAGAAATTAAATATTTATTTTTATTTATACCAGTCCGCTGGAACTAGCACATACTACTAAAATTAGTTCCTACTTAAATGAATTACTCATATTGGTTATTAAATTGCAATACAGTTCTATACAGTAAAAGTATAATAGGCCAATAGTTATTTTGCTGGGATTTCAACGTGGTGTAAAAACGCGTGATTTAAATACTTCAATACAAATGAAAGGTACTTGAAATTCAATTATTTCAGTATTTATTTAAAATTTGAACAACCAAACGATGAGATTATTCATAACAATTACCAGCAGACACAGGATGTTAATATAACGTCAGGTTGACGTTGCATTTTGGTTGAGAATGAAAATCAGGTTGACATCAGTATTTGACGCCAATTTGACGTTGACTTAACGATGGATTTTGGTTACACAACCTAAAAACAACAAATATCAACATCAGCTGATGTAAGTATTGGACATTAAATTAACATTGACATTAGACGTTGAATTGACATTGAATTTTGGCCACCCCACGTCGCAAACGAAATTTAAACAAATATCAACGTCTTATGGCATTGTGTGCCTGCTGGGTTTAGTCAAGAATTAGAGCAAGACCAGCTTCACATTAGGTAACACTGTATGTAACAAGACTCAAAAAGCAATATTATAAAACGGATAGTTCTGGTTGGTCCATTTTACGAGTGAAAGCAAAGAAAAGATAAAAGACTATATCTCATCAGGACCTCTCCTCGCTGATAAGACTCCTCAGAAGGTCAGAGAAGGTAAGCTTGATGCTTTTCAAAAGACTCATAATTACTTCCATGCCATGTCTCCTTGTTGTCATATGCAACTCTGTGTAAATGGGCAAAGAGTTCAAGCTGAAGACGTCACGTGATGAAGAGACGGTGATTTTATCGTACTCAAATAAGACCTCCCTCACTCTTGGGTAATTACGCTTCTGCTTTCAAATACTTGAGATGGATATGAACAAAACAATTCGCTCATAGTGATTAGAAGATCTGTACCACTGCACAGTGTTATAGGATTACTGTCTATAACATTATGTTGTAGGAATGTTGCTTAAATTGCAGTCTGTTGCTCAAACAAATCTATTGCAACTTTAGAGGAATTGTAAGATTACTTGCTGAAGACAGACGAGAAGAGTGATGCAATCACTGTGTAAATGGATTTGCAATATCTGTATTAAAAATATTTATGTATGGCTGTACTGGGTAGTGACTGATTACATGTAATCTGGATTAAGAATTACTTTAGAGTAATTAGTAATTAGAGTATAATTCATTTTATAATGCTTATAATGTGATTACAGTTACTTTTTATGGATTACATGATTACATATTATTCAAACAGTGACAGTAAATTATTCATAATGGAAGTCTGGCCAAAAAAATTAAAACCTGGAAGACTTGCAATGCAATGTTATTGTTGTTTTCATGTTTATTAATGTTTATCGTTATAAAATATATACTGGAAATATCTCTGAAGAAGTTAATATGTCAAATAATTTAACAACACATTCACATGTTTACAATAATCTGATGACATGCAGGTAAACAAATAAAATACTTCTAATTTTAGTGTTCAAGGGTTCAAATTATTTTTATTACATACATTTTTATGATTTAATTAATTATTAACTCACAAACTTTCTGCAGTTTTCTTAAGTAAAAAAAAAAAAATCCCAATTATTGTTCTGGTTATACATCTGGTTCATAATATTAGCGGTTAAAATGAACAACAAATATGTCATATTCAATGCTGTTTATTTTCAGATATAATAATCCCACTAGGAAAAGGAAAGGGAAAAACGCGGACCCCTTCTGGTTCTACTCCCCTCACTTGCTCTGAGTGGATTGGAACCAGCGATTCCAGCCTGGGATGCCGGGCGTGAACAAGAATGCTTAAAGGTGCTGTATGTAGGATTTTGACTCTACTAAAGCATAAAAATACCATAATATGCTTGCAGATATTTAAGAAACATGCTAAATTAACATACTTGTTTATCTGAAAAACAATGCTACAGTCAGTTATTCTCCTTTGAAAATGTGCATTCCGGCCCGGAATGTCTGTGTTTGTTATGGTTTGTGAAACCCGCCCACTGCCAGTTTACCCAATTGTATTTCGGCACCCCGGTTGCCAGATGGCGGAAAACACAGCATATTTAATTTAATTCATCGTCATGTGCGCTCATTCCTGTTGGTGTCGTTAATCTGGCAACCTGCCTGTGCGTCAAGTCAGAGGAGGAGGGGCCAGGTGAAAAAAAAGTCTCCAATATTTTGAATTTGGACTGCAATATCTAGTTCAACCGCTAGGTGTCAATCCTACATACAGCACCTTTAAGACGACAACCTCTAGCATCAGTCATTAGTGTGTCTTTTGAGATCAGAGGAGTAAGGTTTACCTGCACAGCTTTTACCAGCTGACCTCCGTTTTACTCACCACCCTAACCCTCACTTCCATCTGAGTCATGGCACCAATATAACCCCTCCGGTTCTACTTCCCTCACTTGCTCAGAGCAGGATTTAAATTGGTGTTTTCAGCATTGGAGGCGGTTATGAAAACAAGGAATCTAAAGACCGCAGCCTCTAGCGTCAGTCATTAGTGTGCCTCTTGAGATCAGAGGAGTGAGGTTTACCTGTACAGCTCTCACCAACTGGTCTCTGTTACACTCACCACCCTAACCCTCACTTCCATCCGGGTCACGGCACCAGTGTAATTCCGTCGGCTCTACTCCCCTCACTCGCTCCGAGCGGGATTTGAACAAGCATTTATGGCATTGGAGGCGGTTATGCTAACAAGGATGCTAAAGACCACAGCCTCTAGTATCTTAGTCATTAGTGTGCCTCTTGAGATCAGAGGAGTAAGGTTTACCTGTGCAACTCTTATCAACTGGTCTCTTTTACACTCACTCCCATCCGGGTCATGGCACCAATGTAACCCCTCCAGTTCTACTCCCCTTGCTCACTCTGAGCAGGATTCAAACCGGTGTTTCTGGCATGGGAGGTAGGTGTGCATAAAGGAAGCTAAGGACCATAGCCTCTAGCATAATTTGCTAGTGCGCCTCTTGAGATCAGGGGAGTGAGGTTTACCTGTGCAGCTGCTACCAGCTGGCCTCCGTTACACTGGCAACCCTGTCTTGAACTACTACGGGTGATTAATAGGGTCAAATAGAACCCGCATTAATGGCACTGTTAAGTTATTATTATTATTTTAACCTAGACAGCCCTAAATGTGACACAAGAAACATTTTCCTCACGCAAGTTGACACATTTTTTCACCCCCTTTTGAATGACAGGATATAATCGCCCCTGCTCATTGGCTGTTCATCTTGTGTCATATCACAACCATGCACATCGCGCATGAAGGAGAACACAATTCGGGATGATGTATTTCTGCGGGACCTCTAAGGTAAGCAAAAAAGGTGACGCCATGGTACAATGGCGAGAAGACAAGAAGCCATTTTTGAATGAATGTCAAGGGAGGACAGGCTTCAGTACGCTGAATAAGTTGCTTTTATGAGTAAACAGTTTATCGCTTAATGAATTACTGCCTGCCAGCTGATGTGTTTAGGGTTACAACGAAAAAGTTGTTAGTTAAGTCACAGACAATTTTGTGTCAGGAAGTATAATCGACACCATTTTTATGGTATCCACAAACATTTGACTGTCAAAAGCGATTCAACGACACCTAGGCTAATGCAATTGGTTTACGAGGCACATAGTTGTATCACGTAGTTGAACATCAAGGTTCAACGTTCTTTATTATTTGTCACATACACAATCATACAGGGTATAATCAGTAGTGAAATGTAGGTCAGGACAGGTCCGCTCAATGGACAGTGCAAAAAAATAAAATAAAAAATGAAACATAACACAAGAGAATGTATATAAATATAGGTAAGAGTAAGATAAAATATATGAAAAAAAGATCAAATAAAATAAAATATAAATAAAATAAAATAAGGAGTAAAATGTGCAATGAAATAAAATAAAATGTGTAATACAGTCTACTGTGGATTTAATAAATATTAATATAAACAGGGATGTGCAAGAGGAATGTGCAAAACAGGTTGTACCGGGTATATACACATAGCAGCAATGCGGATGATGGAGAATAATGAATGTTTTTACAGTTTATTAAGTTGAGTCCTGTAGATGTTATGAGACTGAGTTTAGGAGCCTGATGGCCTGAGGGAAGAAGCTCCTCCTCAGTCTCTCAGTTTTTGCCATCATGCTCCTGAAGCGCTTGCCAGATGGCCATTATGCTCTCTCCAATATTAAAGTTTGGTATCTCCTCATAAAATAAGAAAATCTCTGAAAATGAAAATGTGCCACATGGTGGATATTGTGTAAAGCACAACAAATATATTTAAATTTTAAAAGGGCACCAGAAGGATGCCACGTGATGGGTGTCCTGTGACGGACCGCTTGATGAGCTGCATTCACAACATGTCGTAATTACATAATTTTAATATATCAACACGTGATGTTCTACTCTGTTCTTTAAACAGAACGGATGAAATTTGACCATGTCAACATGCCTTGTTTTATCCACGTTAAGGCGACAATTTTTAATACGTTCATTTTGTATGTGTAGACACTAGGGCTGCCCTCGTCTAAAGATTTTTCTGGTCGACTAGTAGTCATTCACATTAAGCATTAGTCGACTAATCACACGTTTTTATAATAAACCTTTTAAATCAATATAATAAGCCTTTAAGTTCAAGTTCAAGTTCAAGTTGAACTTTATTGTCACTCCGCTACATGTGGGGACCTACAGTGGAACGAAATGTCGTGCCTCACAGGACCACGGTGCTACATAAATACAGACATACAACAATGAAGTAAAACACTATAAACCTATACACAACTAACCTACTGACAGATTTTGACTAAGTTTACTATATATAAATGTTTACCCTATACAACTAAAGATAAAGACAAAAATACAAACTATACAAACTATGCGAAAGCTTCACATAAATACTGTACATGTGCAGAGAGAAACATTGTGAGTCAAGCAGCTAGCTGGGGAACAGTACAAGATGATTTGTAGTAGTGCATGAGCATGAAAACATACATATATTGCTGAGTCTTTTGTGGGATTGTGTACACATAGCAGTGTAAGAAAAGTGTCTAGTGCATAGAGGAGAGTGTGTTACTACAGGTGGTTTGTACAGGCCCAAGGAAAGATTGAGATGAGTTTTGAACCGGTTTGGCGAGTTTCAAAAGTGGTCTATATGCTGGGATTAGCATAACAGAGATGTGGTCTGAGTACCCGAGGTGGGGGCGGGGTACAGCCTTGTAAGCGTTCTTTACGGTTGTGTAAACAAAGTCCAGCATATTACATTTACATTTAATCATTTAGCTGACGCTTTTATCCAAAGCGACGTACAAATGAGGAGAACAATAGAAGCAGTCAGACCATCGAGAGAGCAACAGTATACAAGTGCCATGACAAGTCTCAGTTAGTCTAGCACAGTACACGTAGCTAGGAATTTTTTTTTTTTTTTTTTTTTAAATAGAATAGGTAAGTGTTAGTATTAGTTAGTCAGGTGCTGGCGAAAAAGATGTGTCTTTAGATGTTTTTTGAAAATGGCTAAAGACTCAGCTGTTCGAATTGAGATCGGGAGGTCATTCCACCAGCTGGGCACAGTCCAGGAAAAGGTCCGTGAGAGTGATTTGGTACCTCTTTGGGATGGCACCACAAGACGTCGTTCACTTGCAGAACGCAAGCTTCTGGAGGGCGCATAGGTTTGAACTAGCGAGTTTAGGTATATTGGTGCAGTGCCAGTTGTGGTCTTGTAGGCAGACATCAGTACCTTGAATTTGATGTGAGCGGCTATTGGTAGCCAGTGTAACCTGATGAAGAGTGGGGTAACGTGAGCTTTTTTCGGCTCTTTAAAGACCACTCTGGCTGCTGCATTCTGGATCAGTTGCAGAGGCTTGATAGTACATGTGGGAAGGCCCGCCAAGAGAGCATTACAATAGTCCAGTCTGGAGAGAACAAGAGCTTGGACAAGGAGTTGTGCAGCTTGCTCTGACAGGAAGGGCCTAATCGTCCTAATGTTGTATAAGGCAAATCTGCAGGACCGGGCCGTTGTAGCAATATGGTCTGTGAAGCTTAACTGATCATCGATTACAACTCCAAGGTTCCTGGCAGTCCTGGAAGGAGTTATGGTTGACGAACCCAGCTGTATAGAGAAGTTGTGGTGAAGTGATGGGTTGGCGGAGAACACGAGCAGTTCTGTCTTAGCAAGATTGAGCTGAAGGTGATGGTCCATCATCCAGCTAGAAATGTCACTCAGACAGGCTGCAATGCGATCAGTTACCGTCGAAACATCTGGTTGGAATGAGAAGTAGAGTTGAGTGTCATCAGCATAGCAGTGGTAGGAAAAGCCATGCTTCTGAATAACTGATCCTAATGACGACATGTAGATGGAGAAGAGAAGTGGTCCAAGCACTGAGCCTTGAGGAACTCCAGTAGCAAGAAGTTGTGACTTTGAAACCTCACCCCTCCAAGACACCCTGAAGGACCTATCTGAGAGGTAAGACTCGAACCACAGGAGGGCGGTTCCTGAGATGCCCATTTTTCTGAGGATGGACATGAGGATCTGGTGGTTAACTGTGTCAAAGGCAGCAGACAGATCCAGCAAGATGAGTACAGAGGATTTGGAAGCTGCTCTTGCCAGTCTCAGGGTCTCTGTAACCGAGAGTAGGGCAGTCTCAGTTGAGTGGACACTTCTGAAGCCAGATTGGTTGTTGTCCAGAATGTTGTTCTGTGCAAGAAACAGAGAGAGTTGGTTGAACACAACTCGCTCAAGTGACTTTGCAATGAATGGAAGAAGGGATACCGGTCTGTAGTTTTCTAAAAGTGCTGGATTTAGAGCAGGTTTTTTAAGCAGTGGTCTTACCCGAGCCTGCTTAAATGCTGTGGGAAATGTACCAGTGTGAAGCGAGGTGTTGATAATGTGAGTAAGCGCAGGTATGACCGAAGAAGAAATGGCTTGAAGGAGGTGAGTGGGGATAGGATCTAGCGGACAAGTAGTGGGATGATTGGAAAGGATGAGCTTGGAAACCTCTGTCTCCGAGAGAGGAGAAAAGGAGGTGAGAGATTGTGTATTTGTCGTTATGAAGTTATTATTAGTTTGTGGTGTGAGGAATTGGTCACTGATGGTTTTTGTTTTATTTGTGAAGAAAGTTGCAAAGTCATCAGCTGTAAGAGTTGATGAAGAAGGAGGACAGAGAAGAGAAGAGAACGTTTTGAAGAGTGCGCGAGAGTTGGAACAGTTGTTAATTTTGTTGTGGTAGTATGTCATTTTAGCAGTGAAGACATTTGCAGAGAAGGAAGAGAGGTGTGACTGATACACACTAAGGTCGGTAGAGTTCTTGGATTTGTGCCATTTCCTCTCTGCAGCCCTTAGTTTAGCACGATGTTCACGGAGAACATCGGACAACCAGGGGGCAGAGGGGGTAGCGCGTGCTGGTCTGGATAAAAGGGGGCAAAAGTTGTCTAAGCAAGATGTTAGAGTGAAGCAAAGAGTGTCAGTAGCACTGTTTGTGTCGAGTGCTGAAAACTGAGAGGGTGAAGGTAGTGCGGATGAAACCATTGAGGATTGGCGAGAGGGAGAGAGCGAGCGTAGGTTACGTCGAAAGGTGACCTGCGAAGGAGCGTGTGCTATGTCAGGAGTTAGTGTGAGGTTAGAAGTGATGAGGAAGTGGTCTGAGGTGTGCAGCAGAGTTACTAATGTGTTGTCAGTGGAGCAGCAGCGTGTGTAGATGAGGTCCAGTCGGTTACCTGATTTGTGAGTAGCCGTAGTAGACACACGTTTGAGGTCAAATGAAGTGAGAAGAGTGTTGAAGTCAGTAGCCTGGGGTTTTTCTAGGTGGATGTTGAAGTCACCGAGCAGTACCAGAGGAGTACCATCTTCAGGAAAGTTTGACAGTAACACATCCAACTCCTCCAGGAAGTCACCCAGTTGACCTGGGGGACGATACACAACTACAACGTGGATTTTAGCAGGGTGGGTAATAGTAATTGCATGAGATTCAAATGAACTGTTGCCTTTTGGAGATGGTAGAAGATCAAATTTCCATTCATTTGAAATAAGGAGACCAGGGCCTCCACCCCTCCCAATCATGCGAGGGGTGTGGGAAAAAGTGAAATTAGTGGAGAGAGCTGCAGGAGTGGCAGTGTCCTCAGGTTTGATCCAAGTCTCAGTTAGGGCCATGAGGTTGAGACCGGAATGGGTAGCAATAGAAGGAATAAAATCTGCTTTATTTACAGCAGACTGGCAGTTCCAAAGACCAATTGGAACAGAGAGTAAAGTAGTAGAGGACAGAGGGACCGTTCGTAGATTATTAGGATTGGCCTGCCTCCAACGTACAGCGCGTGCTCTCCGAGTGTTAGTAGTAATAGTACAGATTTGAAAGCACATAGTGAGTACAACTGATTAAACAATTAGATGAGTACAAGTTAGACAAAAAGTAAAGAAAGGGGAGAAAGCAATACTCACGATATTATTTCCCCTTGTTGCAAAGTTTACATGTTGGTAGAACTTTGGCAAAACTGTCTTTAAATTTGCGTGGTTGAAGTCACCGGCTATGATGAAAAAGCCGTCGGAGTTATTTGTTTGTTGTTCACTGATGGCGCAATACAGTTCACGAAGCGCGTCCTTAGCGTTTGCACACGGTGGAATGTAAAAAGCGACAATAACAATGGCCGTGAACTCCCGCGGCAGATAGAATGGTTGGCACTTCACAAACATAAACTCCACCAGTGACGAGCAGTGTTTTGATAATACCGCAGTATTGTTACACCATTCTTTGTTGATATAAACACACAAGCCACCACCGCGGCTCTTACCAGAAAGTGTTGTGTCTCTGTCCGATCGGCAGCATGTTAGCCTGTTCAACTGAATGGCGGAGTCCGGGATGTTGTCATTTAGCCATGTTTCAGTGAAAACAAACACACAACAATCACTTGCCTCATGCTGTGTAGACCGACTGAGTTGAATTAAGTCCAGTTTGTTTTCCAGAGAGCGAACGTTTGAGAGCATGATTGTTGGAAGAGCCGGTCTTGTGGGATTAGCCCTTAGACTAGCTTTAGCTTTAATTGCCTACATAGCCTACGAAACACTCAAGTGCATGCTCAAAGCTTGCCACAGCACACCAGCAGAAGTAATGATTATGAATGTGTCAGGGTAAAACAGTAAGGAAGTTGCATTAACATTTTAACAATTTATTATTGATAAACTAGTGCTTTCTTTGTTTTCAGCATAAGAGAAGGCTCAGAACGCTGCCTTTAGAGCTGGAGATGAGGAGGGCCTGAAGACAGCTAGGGCCAACCTATCCCGCGGCATCAGAGAGGCCAAGAGACAGTACTCCAGGAGGATAACCCATCGTTTCAGCAACAGCAGAGACACTCAGAGCCTGTGGCAGGGGATACAGACCATTACAGACTACAAGCCCCCACCACAGACCTGTGCAAGCACCATCCCCCTCCTGAACGAGCTGAACGCATTCTTTGCTCGCTTTGAGGCACAAAACAGCACCACTGCACAGAAGGCTCCACCTCCTCCCGGCGACCAGGTGATGACGCTGTCCCCGGACAGCGTGAGGAGATCCCTCAGCAGGATCAATGCACGCAAAGCTCCGGGTCCTGACAACATTCCTGGGCGTGTACTGAGAGACTGTGCAGTGGAACTCACTGATGTCTTCACAGACATTTTCAACATCTCACTAAGTCAGGCTGTTGTCCCCACATGCTTCAAAGCTACCACCATCATTCCAGTCCCGAAGAAGTCATCTCCGTCCTGCTTCAATGACTACCGTCCAGTAGCACTCACTCCTATTCTCATGAAGTGCTTTGGGCTAGGCATGCACCACATCAAGTCTGTCCTCCCCCCTCCCCCTCCCTGGACCCCTTCCAGTTTGCATATAGGTCCAACCGCTCAACCGATGATGCCATCGCCACTGCCCTCCATCCAGCCCTCACACATCTGGACAAAAAAGACTCGTATGTCAGAATGCTGTTCATAGACTTCAGTTCAGCATTCAACACAATCATCCCTCAACAGCTCATTCATAAATTGGTCCAGCTGGGGCTCAATACGTCGCTGCGCAACTGGCTGTTGGACTTTCTGACCGGCAGACCTCAAGCAGTACGGGTCGGCAGTAACACATCCAGCACCATCACACTGAACACAGGGGCCCCCCAAGGATGTGTGCTAAGCCCCCTCCTCTTCACTCTGCTGACCCATGTCTGCATGCCGTCAAACAACTCCAATCTCTTGCAGATGACACAACTGTGGTGGGTCTCATCAGCAACAGAGATGAGACAAACTACAGGAGTGAGGTGAGCCGCCTGGCCGGGTGGTGCAGTGACAACAATCTCTCTCCGAATGTGGAGAAGACGAAGGAGATTGTTGTTGACTTCAGGAGAGTGCACTCTCAGCATGCTCCTCTGACCATCAATGGTGCAACTGTGGAGAGAGTGAGCAGCACCAAGTTCCTGGGTGTACACATCACAGAGGACCTCTCCTGGACTAACAACACTGCAGCACTGGCCAAGAAAGCACAGCAGCGTCTCTACTTCCTCCGAAAACTGAGAAGAGCCAGAGCCCCGGACTCCATCATGTGCACCTTCTACAGAGGCACCATCGAGAGCCTCCTGACTAGCTGTGTGGTATGGCGCTTGCAACGCATCCTGCCGCAAGTCACTTCAACGGAGAGTGAGAGCAGCTGAGAAGATCGTTGGTGTCTCTCTCCCCTCCCTCCAGGACATCTACAGCACCCGTCTCACCTGCAAAGCCATCTGCATTGCAGGTGATCCCACCCACCCAACACACAGCTTCTTCAGTCTGCTGCCATCAGGGAGGACTGAAGGACAGCTTCATTCATCAGGCTGTCAGGAAGCTCAACTCTCTCCCGTCTCTTCCCCCCTCCTCTCTTTTCCCCCATGCACCATTGAGCTCTGACCCTCTGACACCCCCCCCCCCCACACACACACACACACACTGTGAACAGCACCAGTCACTTTGTACAGCATTGGACTTACCTCTTCTGACAATTTGAATAAAGAATGCTCTCTGAGCTTTTTGTCACTTTAAATAGACTGATAAGCTCCTTTGCACTACACCATTTATATTCTGCACTGTTTGTTTATTTCACTGGTTTGCACTCTATCTACCATGTGCCTTATGCTACTTTATCTATTTATTATTATTTTTATATTTTTTTACATGTCATTTGTATATTTGTAATAGTTGTATTTTTATATGTGTGTATATACTGTATATATATGTATATGTATATGTACAGGGTATGTGTATGTATATGTGTATATATGTATGTATGTATATATATATATTTGATTTGTATTTATCTGTATTTTTACGTTCTACTGTTAGTGTTTAGTGTTATCTGTATGCACCAAGGGTCTGAGAGTAACGCAATTTCAATTCCCTGTATGTATGTATGTACGGTACATGTGGCAGAATTGACAATAAAGCAGACTTTGACTTTGACTAGATGAAGTCGGCGACACTGATTCATCATCTCCACAGTAGTGGATGCACCTGTATGCAAGTTACATTACATAATCTGAGAATATTTGTTTTCCATTTGCATTGGTTCATTTGAAAGTAGACATTTCACTCTCTATTGATATCTTTTTCATGTCTGTAAAGCAAGTATACACAGAGTTTCAGAGTTTTGCGCTCAAGTTCACAGAGACGGCAGAACGCGCATCCTGCTTGCTTTCATTATTTTACAAAAGTGCAATGTTTTGTTTTTATTGTGAGTGCACACAAATAAACGTAGTATCTTTACAGATTCAAAGGATGTATTACTCTGTATGATCTGTATGAGCAAGAATGAGGAAGTATTTTAAGAGCAAGTGAGTGCAGAGGCTGTCATGCAGTGAGCACTACTGTTCAGCTTCCACACTCCACACAGACACTTGAACAGCACACATTTTTCTAGCTACTAACATATTTCAGATGATAAGCCATATTTGAGGTTGATGAATGATAGGTGAGCGTTTAGATGTCCTGCCTGATATACTGTATTACCACTAAGACCAGCCGTTAACGATCTGTCCGTCACAGACTGTGTGACCTTGCCTGTGGATTTAAAAAAAAAATCTGCGACTAATGGCTCGTTTCCACTGAGCGGTACGGTTCGGTACAGTACAGTACAGTATGCAATTATTTCAGTTTCCACTGTCAGAAGTTGTGAATGGTACCAAAATAGCGAACAGTACCATACCACTTTTTTGGTACCCTTTCGTTGGGGTACCTAGCACAGCAAAGGGTACCAAAAGGGTGGAGCTAAACTCACTGCAGAAGTTGATTGGTTGATGGGAATAAAGCTTCTCCTTCACTCGTTCCGCTCTGCTGTCCGTGTTGGACTTATTTAGCCTACATCAGAGTGCACAAACACAAAAAAATATATAACAGTGTATTTTATGATTTTATATTTTCACACAGACAATAGCCGTTTCTCAATATGCGTTCTTGTCTGTTCTTGTGGACTTGTGAAACGTCATTGCCCAAAAACCCACGTAATTTTCAAAATATTACTGTTATCATGTCATGAAATGTAGTTTTAAGAGTTTTTCAGGCGAGAATGTAGTTGTTTAAAACTCAAATCTGCGGTTTATTAATAAAGATAGCGCCTATTGGGAAAATTTGCTATGCCGATTTCGGAGCTCCATGCGATCATCGGGCGCTCAGTGCTCATGTATCCGCCTCGAGCAGCCTTAGCTCAGATAGTCCTTCTAACATTTGCCGCTGGCTCTGATGTCTCTGTAGTGATTAAACATGAGATACAATTCGTTTTGGGTATATTTAACAGGCATTCGTGGTCTCATTAATCTATTATTTGTTCCTGGTCATATCGTTTTGGCTGAGCACAAAAGTTATGTTTAACTTTATATATTTATTTTGAACTTTACCGTAGTACAGTGCTGACTTGATCAGGGTGTTCTGTCCCGAATCGTACCGTACCGTACCGAACTGTACTGACCCGTACCGCTCGGTGGAAACGAGCCATAAGCGACTAAAAAATGTTGGTCAACCAAGCCTCTTCTAGTCGACTAACAGTTAGTCGACTATTAGGGAGCAGCCCAAGTAGGCACGCTGTCAGTTTTCACTGTTGCTTTAGTATGTGTGTAAAGACGTACAGTTTTACTGCATTAAGATGAATTTGAACATGCCTCTCAATGCTCGCACATTGTGACCATGTTCGAATGTGTAATACTTTTTAAAACAGATTTACCTCTAGATTTACCCACATATTAATACTTTCTTTAGTTTATTGTGACATTTCTTTACTGATATCTACTGTGCTAGAGTAAATTAATTAACATTAAATTGTAAATTAAGCCTTTTCTCATGAACAAATATAACATCTGATGTTTGCATATGTGCACACCAGTGTACAATTATGGCATCCTTAATGAATAAACACGACGTCTGATATTTGCATATGTACATACCAACGTACCATTGTGTCACCTATGCAAATATAGTCTCAAATACAGCAACTTCATTCGTTGCTGTGTGTGTTGTCGCATTAACACAGACAAACAGTGCATGTTGACATGGTCAAATTTCAAAAAGTTCTGTGTAGACTTTTGGCCCCATCTGCCTTCCATAGGCCTATACATAAAGGTATTATACAACTCATATAGACTACTTGCATCAAAATGTTTTCTTTGGTGTCCCTCAGGAAAAGAAAAATAATTAATTGGGTTTGGAACGATGTGAAGGTGAGTAGGGTTTATTTTTTTTCTTTATTTTTTTATTATTCATTTAGTGTCAATGCTTTATAATTTAGACTGTAAATAGTCATGATAAAAGGCCTCAATTTCCCTCTGTAACTATAAATAGGCTTAATATTATTGCAATGTTGAACACTGTTCTAGACCACATTCTTACTCACCATCGCCTTAAGTAATTAAACAGATCGTTCCATGACATCAGTATTTTTCACATCAGTTTTAAGACACACATTTGCAGTACCTTCAGTTTCTTTGAACATATTGTCAGGACGTTTCATCTTTACTAAATATTACACTGGAAACTCTGGTTTTGGATATCAAGAACTGGCTGGAATAGCATCTGTCTCATAGCATGAGGTATGCTTCTGGTTATACTAGAATGGAAGAAGTGTTTATTTGCCGCTTTCAATCAGCCAGAACTCTGGCGCTGTGACAGTGTCCAGGTGTCTGAACACTTCAGCTGTTTCAGAGCCATTCCAGTGGCTCTGCTACCATAAAGACACCAAAGTAGGCATAATCAACATATAACAGAACACAGTGAAGAGAAAACTTGAAAAATTACACAGAATCTCACTTGGTTTAATCTTACTTTTGTTTTACACTGTATGAAGTGGTATTAATAATAATAATACTAAATAAAAAAAAATAAAAAAAATCTAATACTATTAATAAATCACATTACAAAAACATCCAGCATTACAGTAAGAGTGTCACAAATGAGATTTATAAAAATATATATATATGTAGACAAAACAGTTTAATGAGAATTTTATTTATTTATTTTTCCCATGTAACGAGAATTTAGGCAAGGCAATGGACAACAGACTCACAAGTAGGTAAGGCCCCCTGGGTAAAGGGCACTTTAGACTTTTTTTTTCTCCCAAAAGACTTAAATAGCATCAAATGCCACTTCAGTACTTTCCTGAACAGCTGTTTGTCGCTATCCTGATCCATGAGGTCATTGCATGCATAAATATTGAGGTCATCTCCTATATAAATATTGATTTTGAGGCTATATTATCTTAGATATAATCATTTTTAAAATGTTGCATATGTAAAGGTATTACAAATCTCTGAAATAATCTTTATTTTTTTTATTATTATTTTTTGGTACTTGTGTATATCAGGGATTCCCAAACATTTTTGTCAGCCTTTTGACATATGTACTTAAAATACCCCATGAGATTTTAGGCTAATATTTCAAAAGTTTTATAACATTCACATGTTCTTTAATATTGGTTAATGGTCCCATTACATGCAAGTAAACATCAATCGATCAATCACTCAATCAATCAATCAATCAATCAATCAATTTATTTATTTACTTAGTTCACTTTTTTACATTTTTATAATATAATTAATTATAAGCTTTTCATCAACTCACAAACTCCCAGCAGTTTTTTACAAACCTCCAAGAAAACTCTAGTATATGTAAACAAATACAAAAACATAATTTATAAATCTAAACGATTTATGTAGATATGTTTTTGGATCATCCTATGCTTTTGGGATCAAAACAAAACAAAAGACAACAAGACAAGACAAGACAAAACAAAAAATATTTAATGGAGCTTCTACCGTTGTACCCTACTTGAAATGTGGCCAGAAACAAAACAAAAAAAGTACAAATCCACCAAAGTCAAGCCGTTTTTGGCCAGTGCCACCTTATTTAATTTCCATATGCCAACATGAATAGTCTTTTCCTTTGCTTCAGGATATCAATGCACATTTCCCCCTGCGAGAGAGAAAAAATATGCCAAGGAGAAAAAACTTAAGGCTGTTTTTCATTCATGTGAGGATGTGACTTCAGAGTCCGACCCATAGGACGACATGTTGAGCCACTTACCCCTGAAAACATCAAATGAAGGCGCATCGTTGGTGGTGAGCCCGAAGTTAACGCTGATAGGAAAATTAGCACTGATTCAAGAGTTTCCATTGCTCACAGAGAGCGTGAATGAGTGAATCATTCAAATTCACTTTCACCTTTCGGGAGAGAAAAGCAAGTATTAGCGTGAACACAGAGAACAGCAGAGCCAGGAGCAGGTCGCTTCGTCCATCATGCTCACCTCGTTAGGTGGCTGTTTGATCCAAGCCTCTGACTATCTTCTAGATCTTCATGCATTACCAAGCCTTGTAATTTGTTCCATACTCCCTCTGAACGGCCTTTCGTCAGTTTACAATCTGCCTTCACTTAAAGCCCAGGTAGGCGCCCTGTTGTGCCACCTTCTTCGGATTACTTATGTCATATCTCGATGCTTCCTGCCAGTTTTCGGATTTGCACAATACGTTTATTGTCATCTGAATGTTCTCGTGTTTCTCAAGAATGTGGGATTTGAAAATGTATTCCGGAGTATGATGTCATGAATATACTTGTCTTAATCGACACCTGATTTTTTCGGGAAATTTAAACCAGCGATTTTGCTTCAGGACTTTAGATTGGACATGAAGTAGTGACCTGAAACGGTGGCAAAATCTATTAACATTTATTCATTAAGATCATCAAAAAAAAAGACCTGTGTGCCATTTTTGGGTTGAGAAGCCACTGATTTAAAGCATATGACAGTCTCCTCTCGTGCTATTTAAGGGGTACCCTTGGTTTTTATTGCCTTCTGTCCTACTGATCCTGTGAAACCGAGGCCCCCCAAATGTTATGCTTCCACAAGGAGTGATTTTATGAAGAACACTTGTGGAAATATCCCGCGCATCCAAAATTTTGGCTCTTAAATGCATGGTCTTGTTCTGATATTCCTTAATTGTTTATTTATTCATTTATTTAGCCTTTTTTGGTGGAAAACACAGTTTTGGTGGAAAGCACAGGGAGTGGAGAAGCACGGAACAGTGATTAATATTTAACGTAGCATTCTTTCCTAGTTGCCCGGACTCTCACTCTGGATTGTAATTGTGCACAAATGTGGGTTTTCACATTGCTCACTGGCTCTGGAGAATTGAAGAGTGCAAGTAATTAAGATTGTACATTTATTTAGTTTTTCTGTTAACCAAATTTTGGTAATATTTCCTTGAAAAGTTGCTCTTTCACACAAGATGGTGTTCAGAATTTTTTTTTAAATGTTATTTTATTATTATTATTATTATTTTATTAGTAAAATAATTTATCAGTGAAATGAGATAATTAACGAGAATTAAAGGAACTTGATTTTATCCATTTGAGAATCTATGGTGATACAAGTCTTTGTAGTCTCTTGTGACCCTGGCTGTGAAACCCCAGCTAAAGTAATTTTTTTATGATTTACTGTTTTCTACATAAAATCATCCTTAATAATGTAAAGAACATTCTGTGAAAATGTAATATTGACAGAGTAAGACCATGTCAAAGACTGAAATCATAGTGAAATGAATGGTTGAAATCAAACTGCGATGCTTGTTATCTCATAATGAGATTTTGAGATGTTAGCCTGGATTTCACAGAGAGGGTCACATATGATTTAGTTTGATTTTGAAGAAAAAATCTTTAAAATTGTATTTATACATGTATGTATTTATTTATTTTGTACAGGATTTTTTTTTTCTAAATTTGTAATAATATTTAAATAGTTATATTCAATAATTATATCTGTTATATTATTATATCTGTTATATATTATTATATTTAAATAATTATATTAAACCATTAATATTACATATTATTTGCAAAAAATCTCCATTACTCTGTAAAAAAAAAAGTAATCATTAAGTCATGGCAACTTATATTTTTACATTAATTTTACAAAATTAATTAACTGTTGTGAAAGTCCAAGTTTTCTCCAACATTTACTTAAAAACGTTGTATATCTGAGGTCAGTTACTGACTGATGGTGAACCCTTGGAAAACTCCACGGAAATTATATTGGACCTATTTGGTTTTGATATGAGAAGATAAATCCTTAGGTTATAAAAGGCAACTATAAAATATGTCAAAAACATTATTATACATGGAAAAAGAGTGTTGCTTGGCAAAATGAACATTTTAGGAAAATCCCAAACAACCAATAAACAAAGTGCAGGGGGACAATGACCTGGATCAACACGTGCAAGCTATTATATTTCTGTCTTGTTTTGTAATGCAAACGTGGTTAAACATGGCTCTTTTTTACTGTCTGCCATGTGTGATTCAACATGAGAGGTGAAGGAAAGAACAATGTTTTGTAAATGTGTTTCATGCATTAGTAATTCAACATCAAAGGAAGATGTTTCATTTAATGGATCCGCAAAAACAGCCAGAAAATAATTAACACACAATGGCCCGGTTTCACAAATGGGGCTTAGCTTAAACCAGGACTAGGCCTTAGTTAAATTAAGATATTTAAGCAACTTTTACAAAAATGCCTTGGAAGAAAATATTAAGGTGTGCATCTTGACACAGAACAATGACACTGACCTATTTTAAGATATGTCAGAGCAATATATTTTCAGTTGAGACAGCTCAAACATGCATTTTAGTCTGGGACTAGCTTAAGCCTTGTCTGTGAAACCGGGGGAATGTATGTTTAAAAATTAGTGAAATGAACTTGGAGGGACAGAAATCTCTCAGATTAGTATTATGAAGATAACCAAAGTCTTATGGATTTTAAACGACATGAGGGTGAGTTAATGATAACATAATTATTTTTTTTATTTTTGGCTGAACTCTCCCTTTAATGCTTTGTTAACAATGGCAATCAATCAATCTGTCGCATATAAAGTCTTTGACAAATGTTGAGAAGCTGTTTCTGTGACACTTTTGCAGTGTCACTGAGGGCCCTAAAGCTGTCGCTGCTTCAGAAGCTAAAACAAAATGATTTTTGTGTCAAATGATATCTGGGTCACTTGGCAAAGAAACCATACAGGAAACATCTCACACCGAGAGTGAAAAAACGGTGTTGAGGGTAACGCATTATAAATAACGCAAGTTAAGAAATCAGATTAATTTTTTCAAGTAACTAGGAAAGTAATACATTACTTTTTAATTTACAAGAAAAATATAAAATAAAAAAGTTGCAAATAAGTAACAGTTCTATATAAATAAAACTTTTTCTATTAAAAACAAAAAAAGCAACCCTAGATGAGAAAAAATAATGCAAAAGTAACGTAACACATTACTTTCCATAAAAAGTAACTAAGTAGTGCAATTAGTTATTTTTTGGTGAGTAATGCAATATTGTAATGCATTACTTTTAATTGTAATTTTCTCCAACTTGAAAACACTGTCTCATTGTGTTACGTCGCGATAGCTGTGCCTCCTTGTTTTCTCTTTTTCCTCCTCCTCGCTCTGTCACTTTCTTAGGCTCAACCCCTGAGGACTGCTATTGGTTCGGGAAGCTGTCTGTCATTAGCTATGTTTCCAGCCAAAGATTCGAATTTAACTTATGTGCAAAAATGGAATATTGCATAAAATATTTGCGAATAAAGCACCGTTTCCATCCAACAAGTCAAAGAGAACAAAATCGTCACTTCCTGGTAAACTGGCACTATATATCACTAAGAAAACTAGGAGAAGCCACTGAATATAATAATTTTCATGTATGATAAATTACTTGCTCCTCAGAGCCAGCAGACGAAACACAATAAATGCAGTCATTGCTTTCGGAGGTGGATGCTGCTGTTTGGGAACTCAGTCGTGTAAGACAATATACAGTCGTTATACAGAAATACTTTGTTGACAGACTTTGCTCAGGCATTTCAGAATGAGCATTACAACATATAGATGTTGTGAACGCTGCTAGTCAAGTTATCCCGTCTCATAGCGCAAAGTCACATGACTTTTTCGATGCGCATGGTGGAATTTATTCGGTAAATGTGTTTCCATCGTAGTTTGCGCATTATCCTACTCAAATGTGCGCATAAGTTTTTTTGCGGATTTTTAGAATTTATGCGCATCTTGGCTTTCCATTCAACATTTTTTTTATGCGATATTCCAAAATGCGCATAAAAATAGGTGGACGGAAACATAGCTATTGTTAACTTGAATGACGTCACTACCTCCACTGCCAATCCTGTTTCCCGCGAGCGTTAAAACATTATATATATTGTTGCAGACCCCACCCAAGTCCACTCAACAGATGAGAATTGTCTTTTTTTAATGAAGAAAGAGAGAGAGACAAGAGTTTGCCTTTAGTCAAGCGGTCCTCTTTTTTGACTTTAATCAAAACATAGCAATCAAATTCATGAAACTTTAACCCACAGTGTTTCGCGTTGGGAAAATAAATGTATCAATATGCACAAGTAGTCCGTGACAACAAATAAACAGTAAATAAACAAAGAAATAAATCTTATCAACGTTCTCACAACTCACATAGCAGACTGAATTCAGGTAACTTAAGTAACAGGTAAGTAATAACAGTACATGTTATGTTGTATTTTTTTTGTATCCTCACGCTGACAATTGGTAACTTTAACATTAACAAACCATAAATAAGTACATTAAAATTATTATTTTATGTACAGTTACTCAAACTTGACCACCTCAAAGTCAATGCCAAGTGTAAAACACAAGTGAACTCTATGAATTGACAGCTGTTCTGAAATTACTAATTAAGTAGGTTTCTAATTGAAAACACATTCATTGGACAGTAAAGAATGTGAATTTGTAATTTATCTTGACGTTTGACCATTTTACTAACCTTTTTTTAATGAAGAAAGAGAGAGAGACAAGAGTTTGCCTTTAGTCAAGCGGTCCTCTTTGTTGACTAAAGACGCGCTGTAGTCGCCATGGCAACTCTTCCCTTAACTGCCACTCAGTATTTAGAAAATGCAACTTTGCTCTCTTTGATATACTCTTGATGACAATATGTTACTTATATAAATACATAGAAATAAACACATGTAAATAATAAATAAAATACATACAATCAATTCAATATTCCTGTGACCAAAACTACATGCGGGTGTCACAATATATTATTTTATATATATTTATATATTGTTTTTTCCTCTGCTGATAGTTTGAAATTAGTCTATTATTATTGTGATTCCATGTTTTTTCTCTTTTCCCTTTAGTTTTGTAGTTGCGCTCATCTTTTTTCCACCACCATTACCACAGAAATCACAATTACAATGCTACCCCTTCTAACCTTAGACTTAAAATCAAGAAGATGTAACATTTGACAGGGGCTCGTCCGGGATCATCTTCCAAATAGTTTTATAATTGTGATAATAGAGTGGGGGAACTATGACTTCACTCTGTAGGCGGATCGGCTGTTAGCATCGCACTGGTTCCCTCGACAAAAAGCCAATAGGATTTTTCCACAGGCTTTTGGATTATCGAAAAAAAAAAAGCTCTGTGTTCAATACTGTAAATTGATAAACTGTTCGACGTGATGACGTTTAATGTCTTCGACAGCGCCAGTAGTCCCATTTAGCAACTTGTTGGCAACCGTCTTTTTTAAATATCGTAACAGTTAAAAAAAATCACAAGTAGGGTGTAACTGGTGTTTTTTATGTCGTAGAATAAAACGTGAAAGTATCTTTTTTATTATCAACAATTTTTTCACACATAACATAACATAGTATCCAAAATATAACAAAACAAAACAACAGACACATACTCCAACATCTTAAGGTCCAATCAAAAGGGAGGGAGAGAGGGAAGGACAACAAGAACACAAAAGTCACTCCTTTATACAATCACTTATATCCAACAAAAAACCCTGCCAAGCATCAATGGTCGAAGGCCTGGCCCCACCGACTCGCGCCGTTGTATATTCACATGACACTATTTGCAGGAGGCTACAGATCCAATATGTCTTTCTACACATGTGTGGTGTAAACCAGTTCTGGATTATTGTCTTCTTCACAGCTGTAAAACCAGCAAACAACATTCTCTTTTGCATCGAACTAATACAGAGACCAGAATCATCATTAAGAAGACACAAACTTGGGTTAACAGACCAATCAATTCTCAGTAAATGATGACAAAACCAGGTTTACATGTGTCCATAGACTGATGACGACAGGACATTCCCAAAACATATGCAGAAACGTGAAAGTATCTTGAGCTTGTGTGAACCACGGACCTTATTTTAGGGGATTTAACCAAGCTCCCATTGACTCTGGGACGATGGAACCGGAAGTGCTAAAATGCTAACTCGCTTTCGGGTTTTAGCCTACAAAGTGACACCACTCTATTTGTGTATGATGGTGGCAATGGCCAAAACATTGCTCAGTTTGTATACATCCTGACCTTGCATCGCAAGCCAAATAAGGTCGCAAGTTCCATTGTTACCAGAGGTGTCAAGTAACGAAGTACAAATACTTCGTTACCTTACTTAAGTAGAAATTTTGGATATCTATACTTTACTGGAGTAATTATTTTTCAGGCGACTGTTTACTTCTACTCCTTACATTTTAAAAATAGCCTCGTTACTCCTATTTCATTTCGGCTTGTTTTCATTCCGGCTTGTCATCGTTCAAAAAAACCAAAAAACTATCCAGATAAATCGCGCCATCCGAATAGAGTGAATTTAATAGTGGTTGGATGAGAAGAATAAACACCATTCCGACACTCTATTGGTTTGTACTCGATCCATCGCACCTGCACATGACACAAATCACGTCACACTCCAGCAAGGACATAGCCAGTGTTGGGGTTGTTACTCAAAATAGATTATTTCTTAAAAGTTATTATTTCTCCAATACTAGCTCATTTATCAATCGGGTGCTTTCTCTTCATCCTCCGCAAATTAAGCTACAGTAGTTCGGTAGAGAGAAGTTTGAATAAATTAGCGTTTGCGATTGACAACGTTGTGATGAGTAGGCTATACTAACTTTGTAACCCGTTACCCAAACACTGGACATAGCAGACGTATGTAGCCAAGTACGAAGATGTCCGTGGCAGAGACTCAAGAAGAGAACTCGAGGATTATGAGTTATTTTTTATTTATATTTTTTGATTAATCACTTGGATTAATCATTCATTTTGACAGCACTAATGTTTATTGTATATAGACAACCATACAAGGGTAATTGTTACTAAGCCTGCCCTGGGTACACCAATTTTCATGTCCGTTGCCCTCACAGATTCCTGCAGCTAAGCTTGGATGTACATTTACATTCCAATAAAGTTTACTGATGACATGCCTCTGAAGTTTGACTTTTTGCACCATTACAATACTTATAGGCAACTGGTCATCATATCTTCCACTCCATGAAACACGTTAATGCTCAGTAGGCCTAGTACATGCTTTTATGAATGTATTTGCTTTGTACTAAAATGCGTTAATTTTCAATGGGCATATATGCGGCTGAAACAGGTAGCCTAGTGCATCCCACATTTTTCAACATTAACATTTTAATATAACATTAGTCATTATGGCCTTTAGAAAAATGTTTTTTTTTGAGGAGGTGGGGTAGTGCACAATAGGCCCCTGTGGCGCGGCCTAAGCTGTTGTCCTTAATGGCATTTTTTTTCTTACATTACTTTTACTTTTATACTTTAAGTAGTTTTGAAAAAAGTACTTTTACACTTTTACTTGAGTAAAATGCTTGAGATGACACTTCAACTTCTACAGAAGTCTTTTTAAACCCTAGTATCTATACTTCTACCTGAGTAATGAATGTGAATACTTTTGACACCAGTGGTTGTTACTAACAAAGTTCAACGACTCTGTGTTTTGTGATACCATAGTTCAATTGAACATTCGCAAACTTACATGGTTGGAACTAAAGCTCTCAAATTTCTTGGTGGTATGACATGTGGACCAAATTTTCCAGCATTCTGTATTTTTTTTGGGGAAAATAACTATATCCTCTTAAAAACGTCCTCTATCAGAATGTGTCATTGCACCATGTTCTGAAGATGTAAAATAATTGTAACTTTCAATTAGCCTAGTTTAAGTACTTTTTACACAGCTACGCTGATTTAACCAATGCCATGAGATTAGGGTGGGACTATTTGTTTGCCTGACCAATAGGAGAGAGTTTGACAATTATATTTATTGTAACATGTAGAAATGATTAGAAATTACACATTTCGTTTTTAGCAACTACAAAATGATTACAACAGTGTGTCCTTAAGTGGCTTATTGTACATTTTTGAGAATAATTTGACAGGTTTTGAGCATATTATGTAGCAAAAGTTTTAGATTTGCATGCATTATTAGCTGTTAACCTCAGCAACTGAATTTACAGATATGTGCACGTTATAGCCGTGATAAAGTCAAATGCATAGCAGTGTATAGCTCGACTGTGCCAGATGCCCCTTTATAGTGATCCATTGATGGCTATTAAAATTAATTGACCAAATTATTTGAATTGAATCTGTCACATAGCCTTTTGTTACAGAATCAAGCTTAATTACATCCTCATCGCATGTTTCTTTCAGCGTACAGTTGATCTTAAAAATTAAAACCATTGTACCTGTAAAATTAGTAGGTTTCTGGTCATGGTTTTAACAATGAACTGGCACAAGAATCAACGTCACATTAAAGGGTAGTCCTCCACAACTTTTCCAACTCCGTGTGATTTTCCATTGGAGTTTCTCAAGGGCAGCTGTTTATGATGGTGTTTCCCAGTTATCCTGGAGTCCTGCCCAAAACACTTGTTTTGTTTTGTTTCTTTGCTCAGTGCTGGAAAGAAAGCTTGTTGATGCATCGTCTTGCTAAAGCACTCCCAGATGGAATGCAACTTTTATGAATATACTTTCCTTCATTATTTCGGGCTTTACTTGTTTGGCAGTGCGGCGACTTTTTTGTTCTTACGAGTGAAGAAAAAATTATTTATTGTTATAAGATGTGGGAAAATGAACAACTTAGTACACTTTGTTAAACATATGTTTTATTAGAAGTTAATGCCTGGACCTCTGAAACTGGCACATGTGTTATATGCAGATAGACAATGAATACAAGGCTGTTTTGAAGTCCAAACAAATCCAAACAAATTGAATTCAAATGTGATATTTTTAAGCTAGATGTGTTTAATAACACATGCACTGTGAATTTTCGTGGGCCTAATTTATATTTTTAACAGGAATCCACACAAATTCATCACTAGATTATTTACTCTTTTTTCACTCGAGAAATATCACTGTATTAGTTTACTGAGGCTTACACTTGTTGGGTAATCCTGGAGTGTGACGTATGAGGGGAACCCCAGTATTACAGCACAGCATCACACAAGGCATGATGACAAAGTTACAGAAACTAAGCAACCGAAAGCAATATATGTCTTCCTCAGATGTAACTTCAGCATTGGGTAAAAGAGCTTGAGTCGCAAATAGTCGCCAATACCTCTTTTTATTTTGAATTCAGTGGTAGAAAATGGGTATCCATAAGCTCTGAAACACTAATTTAAAACAAAATATTTATAAATGTTTTGAAGCTTCAAGAAGCAGTGTTTCGAAATAGCCCATCACTACATAAAATTTGTAACTATGTTACGTTTTGGCGAATAAGTGATTTTTGTACGATCTCATTCATATGATTTTATACAATCTGTTCACACACCACTGATGGTTAGGTTTAGGGATGGACATGCACGCTTGCTTTTTTTCTAAAAATCAAACATTTTCGTACATATCACATTATACAAATTCATATGAAATCACCACTTTGTAAAATAGTTACGTTTTCTGATACTTGTGCATTTGAATTGAATTGTGTTCTCCACATACTTGCGTAGAGTATCTTTCAGGCCTTACAAGTGAAGTTCAGTGTTTGCTCTTTTGAAGTTTGGCTAAGCAGGGACAGTGTGTCATGGACGTGGAGCTTGGACACATGTAAACAGATGATTAGCATCACGGGAAACAAACAGAGATGGACTTGATGTGTGGATGCTGATCGGAAGATTGCTGGCATGTGGGGCCAATTGGTGAACAAAAGGCCAAGTTGGGCTGTGAAGCAGATGATTGCTGACAGATGGAGCCCGAGCAGGAGAAGAAAGCAATCAGGTGGAAGCAGTGATATGGTTGCCATCAGGTGGATGTGAGAGCGGCATGATGTCAGAATGAGTCAGCGCCCCCCCCCAGAGAGACTGATGTCAGTGTCCTGCCATGGGGGGTTGCCACTACCTCAGCCAACTACAAAGAGCTGGAGAACAGTGAACCGATGACAAGAGCTGGTAAACAGATCTAATCAGACACTACCTATTAGCACCCAACAACCAACAGTAATGTGCAGTGACTATGAGTACGTCTGGATCATATCTCCACCCAAAATCTACAAAATAAGAAATTGTTTTTTGTATAAAGAAATTAAAATGATTTTTTTTTTTAGATTTCCTTGATTTTTCTTTTACAGTGTGACATTATTTTCAACAGTTTACAACCCCAATTCCAGAAAATTATTCTCTTTAACCTTTATTTAATTGACTAAAGTACATAGAACAAAAAAATCCAATGTTTTCACTGACCAACTTATTTTTATTTTGTAAATATAAACAAATTTTGATTTTGATGGCTGCAACACACTCCATACAAATTTGGGACAGAGGCACGTTTAACACTGTGTCACATCAACTTTTTAATTACAATGTTTCATTGTTTGGGAATTGAGGATACTAATTGTTAAAGTTTTGCAAACAATTTTTTTGTCAAATCTTGCTTAATACAAGACTTCAGAAGCTCAGCAGTCTGTGATTGTTGTTGTCTGATTCTCCTTTTCATGATTAGCCATACATTTTCAATAGGAGTCAGATCTGGACTGCAGGCAGGTACATTCACTCTGAGTCTACGAAACCACGCTGTTGTAGCACATGCAGAATGAGAGCTGGCATTGTCTTGATCTAATAACCATTGACTTCCCATGAAAGACACCTTCTTGATGGTAGTATATTTCTCTGTACAATCCCAATATATGCCTCCATGTCAATGGTACCTTCGTACATATGTCATTCACCCATGCTTTTTGCTCTGCTGCACCACCATACCATGACAGACGTTTACTTTTTGCTTCTGTCGCTGATGAAAGTCTGGATGGTCCCTTTGGTCTTAGGGACTGAGAACTCGAAATCCATTTTCCCGGAACCAAGTTGAAATGTGGACTCATCTGAGCACCGCACACATTTTACTGTCTTTTTGACTATCTGAGATGAGCTCTGGCCCAGAGAACCCAGCAGCATTGCTGCATAGAATTGATGTATAGCTTTCTCCTAGAGTAAAAGAGTTTCAAGTTGCATTTCTTGATGCAGCAACAGACTGTTTTAAGGGACAGCAGTTTTCTGAAGTACTCCTGAGCCCATGTGGCTATATTTAACAGGGCAGCATGATGGTTTCTTTTCTTATGCAATGCCATCTGAGGGCTCAAAGGTCAAGCACATTCAACTGAGGTTTCCTGCCTTGCCCTATATGTACAGTGATTTCTCTGGATTCCCTGAATCTTTTCACAATATTACGTGTGGTAGTTGGTGAAATACCAAAATTCTTTGCAATTTTGCATTGCAAAATGTGATTTTTGATTTGTTTGACACTTCTCTTGTTAAATTTGGCACAACGTGATGAGACATGATTCAGCTTTGCTTGCAAAGACTGAGATGCTCCTTTTATACCCAAACATGATACCTCGATATATTACCAATTCACCTGCTTACTGTGAACTGTTTCAAAACAGTTTAATGTGGATATCCTATAACATTTTCACTTTTATTTTTGCCTCTGTTTCAACTTTTTTGGAATGTGTTGCAGCCACCAAAAACTGCATTGGTTTTGTTCAAAAACAAAAACAAATGACAGATTCTTGATTTTATAAAACTTCCCAACTTCTCTGGAATTGGGGTTGTAGTACCTTTTCTCTGCAAATTGTCATTGCTGTAATGTTTCTGTAAAGGTGAACTATTGAGTTTTTTGACATTCTTATTATTTGATCACTTTTACATTTATGCATTTAGCAGAAGCTTTTATCCAAAGCGACTTACAGTGCATTCAGGCTATAAATTGTTTTTAATCAGTATGTGTGTTCCCTGGGAATTGAACCCACAACCTTTTGCGCTGCTAACACAATGCTCTACCACTGAGCCACAGGAACACGTTTTACACTTTTTATTAGTTAACAATAATTAATAAGTAAGGAATAATTGATGACGGGCCGTTGAATTATTAGAAAAATAATGCACACCCGAGGTGGTGATGCAGTCACGACGCGAAGTGGAATGGCCGTTACACCTCCTGTGTGCATTATTTTTCTAATATTTCAATGGACTGAAGTCAATTATTCCACTTATACTACGGTTGCCACACCTCAAGACATCGATCAGATGATATATTTCAAGCCATTTGTCCAGTTTTTCTACTTAAATCGCTATTGTGAGTAGGATTATTTCTTCCGCATCTCATCCAACACATTTTAAACCTAGTAACAGAGGCTTGAGCCGTTGATAGCAGACTAATGCAGTTAATACAGTTAATAACTAAGTTAAGAGAGAGAGAGAGAGAGAGAGAGAGAGAGAGAGAGAGAGAGAGAGAGAGAGAGAGAGAGAGTGTTCGTGCAGCAATGTCTCTAGTTATAGTGAAACTTTAAGTTCATTTTCTAAGTTTTCTTTTCTTCATAGTATCGTTGTGGGTTTTGGTTATTTTGCTGTTTTAAGACCTTTTAAAAAAACAGAAATCATTTGGCGAAGTGATATGGACATGTAATGCGGTGCCTGGAACTACGTTCGCCGTGCGTTTCCCTGAAAATAACTACACACCTTAGAACGTTCGTCAGCCAATCAGATTCAAGCATTCAATGGCCCCGTAGTATAATAAAAATTAACTAACAATGAGCAGTACATTTGTTACCCTATTTATCGATCTGTTAAAATACTGTTCAATTATTAGTTCTAACAGTTGAGACTTTTCATTTTATTTTAATTTTATTTTAGTTTAAAATTACCATTAAAATTAAGAAATGCTTTAGATTTTTTTTTTTTTTTTTTTGCATTGTTAGTTAATGTTAACTAATGTAGTTAACTATTGTTAGCAAGTTTAACCTGTTGTAAAGTTTTATCTATTATTTTCCTATTTTCTATTAAAATTTATAAATAAATGTACAGTGCATTACATAAAACTTTACATAAAATTACAATTATTATAGTTAAATCAGCATTAAAGACATCTAATCCAACAGTGATGTATATTTCATTATTATGATTATGATTATGATTATTATTATTATAACATGTCAGCTATTTTATTATTATGAAAGTCAAATGCATGATTGTGAAAGAAAGAAAGACAGAAAGAAAGAAAGAAGCAGCCAAACCAATGGTCTTGCCAATATTTAATTTTAATGTATATTATTATAGATCACTAATACACATTCATTTGAATCATATTGCAAAATATTTATTTTATTTATTTATTTTTTTGGGGGGGGTTGTATTACTTTATTAATACAATTTTCTGCATTTATGATCATTTGGGGGTGAAGATGGGCTTCTGAAAATAACGTCACAATGTAATTTATGTCATAAAAAATGCTTTAAAATCTTAAAAATATCTTTCTTTTTCTTTTTTGAAAGAGATCTGATTTTGGGGTGAAATATGGCCCTTGTCAAGCTTGTGACATTTAACCATTCTTCTTCTTCTTCATGTCCTACGATCTTAAATTACATCTTTCCAGTGTGTAGCACAGCTGATGGTATGGTAGCTGGGCTCTGTTAGGTCACAATCTAAGCATCGTGGTGCTAGACTACACTGCAGAAGGTATTGCATGTTTTGCTCACTACCGCACTCGCACTTGCTGGTTAGTGAGATACCCCAAGCATGTAGCGTTTGTAGGCATCTTCCATGGCCAACTCGTAACCTGTTGAGGGTCTTCCAAATAGGCCATGGTTGGTTATTGCCGCTGGCTAGACACTCAACAGGGATGATTCCTCTGGCTTCCCAAGAACTTGCCCCCGCACCAAAAGCGTTCCATCTATCAAGCCAAAGGGTTTCAATAAAGGCTTTCTTGGATGTGCTTATGGCTTGTGTGGTATCTATAAAGCTTTTTCTGGACCTAAGACGCTTTATTAGCTTTTGATGGGAAAAGAGCAGATGTCTTTCATCTATCTCTGCGATGGTCCGTTCCTCATTACTGATAGCAGTTATTCTTATGTAACTGCTTGAGTAGTTTTTATACAGCCAGTGATTATCCGGCATGTTTCATTGAGAGATGTGTCAACCTTTTGTGCATGGCATGATCTACTCCAGGTAGAGCACGCATATTCTGCTATAGAGTAGCATAGTCCCAGAGCTGATACTCTAATTCTATTTGGGTCAGCTCCCCATTTGCTGTTGGTTAATTTCCTAAGAAGGTTATTTCTTGTGCTGATCTTTGATTTCAGTCTGGTAATATGCTCTCTATAGGACAGCGTGCAATCTAGGGTGACTCCGAGGTAAACTGTGTGAGGATGGTTTTCCAGTTCCAATCCGTCCCATAATACTTTCGGCTGTCTTTTTGCCTGTTTGTTTAACCATTAATGCAGCATGACCTTTTTATTTTATTTTATTTTTTTATTGACCTTTCAGCTTTAAAAACTCCACTTTATCCCATGTGTTGACAACCGCTCAGCCCCTACTGATACATTTACTTTACAACACGTCTTCATCAAAACAAATCACTTCGAAATGAAGCTTCTACGATACTCAATTAAACACCTGGGATGCCATTGAATAGGGTCACAGTGAGCGCTTCATCAGGACAGCTGTAATGATTTTACCACTTTGCTTTATTCCAGCAGTAACCAAAACAGAGGCGGGAGCCATACAGTGGGCAATTGCTGTAAAGTTACCAGGACAAGCCAGATACCTCCCATCATTAAGGGTGATGATGGACCCAAGAGGGACATCAACACAGTCTCCCTCCAAATCTTTGCTAGGACTCAACATCGATCTTATCCATTTAGACAGAGCCACCTAGATTTAGGCTAAGTACTGTGGTTTTTGTCAGTTCTGTAGACTAACCAAGACAAAAGTGAATTCCACAGTTCTGGAATATGCTGCTGGTGCTCGTGTTAGTCTGTAACTGAGCAACATAAAGGAAACAGGCAAAGCTCATTAGCGAAAACAGGCAGACAGCTATATAACATTCCTCCCTCTAAATCCATGTTTCATTCATCATTCTCTTGGTTTGGTTTGAAAAGATGGCAGAATTTCGTTTCAATCTAACATTAATGAGGTGCATCTAAAAATAGCAGTCAAAATCATTTTTAAAAAGTTGGAGAGGCAAAAAATGTCTAAGCATAATTCATGAGAAGACGTGTTCGGAGTGAAATACTTTAAGTAAATTATTGTGTGGGATGAAGCAGAAATGCTTAAAGGAACTTTTGGGATTCTTTTTTGGAATAATGCTGATAATTTCAATAATTTTCCCTAATTTTTTAGGTGATTCCATTGGCTATATGTACAATATTCAGTTCCTGATTAGAAATGATAGCTTTATGACAGCCGTTGCTTTTCCAAGCTTTTAGTCTTAATCAGGAAAAGTGTTATACAGTACATTACTGAAGCTAAACATAATCAAATTCATCAATACTTATCAAATTAAGATTTTGCTAATCTTTACTTACCACTATGTATGCTAAAAAATGCAGTCACATTAGAGACAAAAAGGTCCATTGTCAATAGTATAATTATGTGTGAAGCACTTTCAAATCAAGCAGCTTTCTGTAGATCAATGTGGCAAATTTGTGTGGAAAAGCCCAATTCAAAATCTGGGGCAAATGTTTCCTATTGAAATGACAAAATAACTACCTGGTCTCATGGCATAAACGTACCTGGGCGCACTTTTTAGCGAGATGCGAAATACATACCAATAAGTACATATCACTGCAGTTTCTAAAATAAATAAATACTAGAGGCAGTAAAACTCTGATGCCTTTTATTCCTTTTGACACAAATTTACAGAGTTTCGATTAATAAAGTGTAATTTTCGCACAATTACTTCAAGAATATCATGTTATGACTTCAAAACAATATTAATATTCTGGGAGATTTGAAAACTGATGCTTTTGAACATTTGCATCACACATATTCAGCTTCATATCTATGGGTTTTCATAGACGGTAGGTTTGTTCGGTAGCTCACGGAGTACAGAGATGTACTTGAGAGATGAGGAGCTTCGGTTTGAATCCAGTGTAACTACGGTTCGACAAAACAGTTCAAATCTGCATACAAGGAAGTTCAAATAGCACGGTTGCATCAACAAATGCGTTTTTATATCAGTTTTGCATTTGTCAACACTATCGGGTAGGTTTAGGGTTGGGTTTGGTGTAGGGCATATTTCCAACACGATAGAGCCTTAAATTTTTAGCGACGGTCACCGGATATTTGAATTCTGAACTGCTGCAATATGTACCTGAAGCAATGTAATAAAAACACAGCAATACGTTCCAATATCAACGTAATAAAAACGTGCCAGGTTTTACGTCTAGAACCCGTGTTTTAGCGCCACTCAGTGGACATTTCTCTTTGAAACTGCGGCAAAACGTGCAGTAAGGTACGTAAAAAAGGTCTCGCTAAAAAGTGCACCCAGAGATCTCAGTATAAATGGTGCTTTGTCCATTGCTACACTATTTACAATGGACATTTTTGTGCACAAAATTTTGACAAAATGTTGTTAATGAAGATGTCTCAAAGCCTAATTCAGCATTTATGCAGAGGAGTAAATTACCATGTTGTTGACATATCAATGAAAATTTGAATGTGTGATATTATCCCAAGGTTATTAATATCTAAAATAAATAAAAGTGGTCCAAAGACCGGCCCCTGTGGTACACCTTTCAAAAGTCAAAATACTAGAAGTCATCTCCCTAATTTTTTATTTGTATTATTGTTTTTTCTGGCAAAAATATATTTTAAAATACATTACGTGACAGGAAAATACATGTCATACATTTCTTGCAGTAGCCGATTTAAATGCATGTGAATGTCTTTTCTTGAACTGAAATATTTGGAGGGCATATATACAGTATATATATATATATATATATATATATATATATATATATATATATAATATAAAATTAAAAATATAAAATCTATATTTAAAATAAATTTTCAAAAATATATAAAAAATGTCTACAGATATGTTGGGAGAAAACATATTTACATAAATATATTTTTTAATTACATTTAAGAATACTTTTTTGACAAATGCTGTCAGATTTAGTGCCTCTCTATCACACCTGTATAAATTTGTGGCCTGGTGATTTTTGGACTTACAATTATTAGGATTTAGTGTTTTTAAGATAAAATTAACAACAAAGAGTTGATAAAATCAGAGTAAGTCGCTCTCAGGAAAGACAATGCTTGGGTTACCCAGGTTTGCATACCTTTAATCTGTGTATTTTAAGCCAATAGGCACTCAGCATTCACTGCACCACAGCCTTTGATCTTAAGAGGAAAGGAAATGTTAACCCAGACATTTCTTGACAAGAAAAACACAGGCCTTTCCAAATGTTTACAACTTATTCCTCATGTAGTAAAGAGCATAAAAGGTGGAAAAATTGGCTAATATTTCAATGAAAGTTGAAATCAGCTGGGTTTATTTTGAAGTAGTTCACTATTTTGGTAGTAATTTGCGCTGTTCATTTCATAATGTTAGTTTTGGAGGGCTCATTGTGAGAGCGCAGAGCTCTGCTAGATTAGCCATCTGCGCAGTGTAAACACAGACCTCTTCTGTTCTAAGAAAAGAACTCCAGCAATGAGGTTGACGCTATCGCGCTCACAACTATTGCGCTAAATATTGTACGATTTAATCCCCTGTGGGGGGATTCATTCATGTAAAAAAGGCCTATGAGTTCAATGACTCAGAATACAAGTACTTACATCATAAAGATAAAGGTCACACCTTTGAATAAGGTTGTGTTTGTGTTAAAAAGCCAAGTGTGATAGTCATGTTGTGGGAGTTAGGCTTGGGTGTGTGCTGTTTGAGAAAACCTGTGAGAGTTTTTCCCCCTCTGTACATGCTGCGTTTATTGACGCAACATTTTAGGTGGTCCGGTGGAAAGTGGAGAGCCTCTGCACACTTGGGGTCTGCACAATGTTGTACTTTTTCCCCACTGCTAAAGGCTAATGTTATTTTTCTCTCCCTTTGCTGCCTGTTTCGACCAGGTTTCATGCAGTCTTAGTGAGACATCAAAGACAAATCAGCCTAGCTGTGATTTGAATTACAAGTGGGAAACATCAATGTGACTGAGAGAGTTTAGCAGGACAGTCTATGATGGATTTATTATCCCCATTATGATGTAGAGCAATGTTAATAAAGAAATAAATTGGTTTCCTATGACTATTATGAGATTTTGAGTGCATTAAAAACAGCATAATATCGTTGGAAGGAGAGCAATAATAGCAGGCATTTTGCATGGTCGTTCCAAACAGAAGTGCTCAACGCTGCTTCAAAGGGCCTATTACAAGGAACAAACCTTCTCGAATGTGCAACTTTGCACTTCTTTGCTCCAAAAAAAAAAAATGGGGTAAGAAATATAATCTTTATTCAAAGGCAACGCAAGATTATTTTTCTTCACCTAATTGCCATTTTTTTCTTGTTGTAAGCAAAAACGTTTTTCTTTTTTTTCAGAAAATAAATCATAATGTCTTAAGTAATTTTGCTTCTCAAGTAAATGCATCTTGATTCAAGTATATATAGAAAGTAGTACGGGAAAACAACAAAGATACTAAGAAAATCTTGGTTTTTTTTTTGTTTTGTTTTTTTGGCAGCGTACAAAGTATAATCATGTTAAACCAAATGTATCTCCAAACGCTCTGTAGTTCTGGAAACTATTATTATTAACTTTCTGTTGTTGGTGTCTTATTACTATTTTAATACATTTTTTGTAACTGGTTATTTATTGTGTCATTATGCTGTAAACTTTATCTGTTCTTATAATTAAGAAAAAAATATTTAATATTTAAACATATACTGTAGATTTATTTTCTGCTACACTAAACTATCAACCTAACTGGCAGATGTATTACTTGACTCAGTATAAATAATCTAACAAAAATATTTATAATAATTTATTAAGGAATATTTCTTGCAAAAAAATTAAAATGTTGCCATTATTTACTAATTTACAGAAAAAAATATATATAATGAGTTAAAGAGTAAATAATATAATTTGTTTAAGCTATTCCTGTTAAAAATGTAACAAAAATGGCAATGCAATGAACAATGAACAAATGTATTATTAACAGCCATCACTATTCTGAAGAATGTTGGGAACCAATCAACATTGGAGACATTTGACATTGGCGACAAAAAATACTGAGACGTTTCTCAAAATCCTTTTTGTGTTCTGTCGAAGAAAGGAACTCCTACAATTTTGGAACAATGTAAAGTTGAACAAATTATGCCAACTTTCAATTTTGGGTAAACTATGCTGTAAGTTTTGAGGAAAAAATGGCTACGTAAGACATTTTGCAACACTCTTCGGTCTCAGAGAAGTGTGTAAAGTTCATAAAGTGTGAATGACCCACACCTATGATCTCTTCTGAATGGAACACAATGTCCAAGTTGCCCCATTTGTGAGGTAAAGGACTAGTGATCCACTTGTGGCCAAATCAGGGCCTACACTAGTAGCAGCCAATCAAAGAGATAAGACAAAACCAATAAGAAAAGCACTGCCAAAAGGGTCATAACTCTCTCATGCAACACGATATGCGGCGTCTGACTGTAAAATCTTTTCATTTCCTTCCCCCATTCAGAGCGCTTTGAAGTCAACATTATAAAGCAGTACGGGAAGTGCTGGACTGGAACATTTAAGCTCTTTTGATGCCAATACTTCCAATACGGTGCTTTGCGTCTTATGTAATTACTTATTGCAACAATGTCTAAACGGGTCAAATTTATAAAAAGACCATTCAAAGCAATACAAAAGTTTACAGGATATCTAAAATGGTGGCCCTTCCGAAATGTAGTGTTCTACCTTGCTGTATAGTCATCAACTCATTATGGTTTCAATAGGTTAGGCTGTTGCTAAGCTATAACAATACAATACTCTTAAGCATGAAGTATACACATAACTAATAAGTTGATTGAGCTATTAGCAATACCATAACTATATTTGTAAAAAAAAACAAAATCCTTGAATAGATATTGAGTTTGGCGCAGTGCATTCTGGGATTGGCTTCTCTGCTAAGGATACATGTGAGCAGGGGCGCCTTAAGATAACCAGAGGCCCCTGGGCTACAGCATTACAGCAGGCCCCCCTACCTCAGAAAGCTACCTTTTTTTTTTTTTTTTTTAAAGCTTCCTGACAATTATTTATGTCAAATTTAGATTGTTTTTTCTTGTTAATATGCCAGTTAACATTCACAACACTGTTCTGCGTAAAATGTGAATATAAGTGAATATGTATGGCCTTATTTTACTGCCTAATGTCGAGAGCGCGAATCTCCCCGCTCGCACGCAGATTTCCTTTGCTCTCCCACAAAACCGGACCTGCGTGTGCGCGCTCAAACTTTGTCCTGTGCACTCGCACATCTCTCCGTGCTCTTGCGCTAGATATTAATTATTTTCACACCTGGATTAAACGTCAAAAGTTATCAGCCAATCAGATTTTTCTACGACTGACCCGATGAAAATACTAGGCCTACGTGAAGAGGGAACTGATCCTGGAATTTCTTTAAATTTAATAATATTTAGTCATATCAAATGTATATTAGTAATGGCTAGGAATCGGGTGCTTGGATGATTTATAAAAAAAAAAAAAAAATAAAAAAAAACCCCTAGTTTGTCTAATCGTTTGGCCAAACCCCTCTGAGCGATTTATCTAAACAAACAAACAAAAAAGTATATGATTCTTAAAGTTCATGTGGCCATACATGTATTGTGTATTTGGGATGAAATATATATAGATGTCATACACTGATCATTCTGCACAGCGCCTCTTCATGTCGAACACACCTATTCACTTCATCTGTGATAGAGTATGCAAACACCGCGAGAGCATCACTACCGGGAGCAGAAAGAGTCAGACTGCACGCTTTCAATTCCACCCCCGCAAGCAGCTACTCTCGGCGATAGGTCTTTTTGGCGCTACATGAAGTCGAACACACTTAGCATATCGGTGGAACATACCAACTATACAAACTGTGTGGGGGGAACCTAAACTGAACCAATCACTGTATAGGCAATTACAACCAGGGCGTCGCTGAAAATGAGTGTGTGAGTTTGTTTACAGAATGCTGTTGTCACTGCTGCAAATTCCCATATAAATAATTATTATAAAAACATAATTTCCCTGCAGCCAGTGGGCCCCCTTTCCCTTGTAGGCCCCTGGGCTTCAGCCCCTTGAAGCCCATGCAAAAATGCGCCCCTGCATGTGAGGCTGCCTTTGAATTTCTCAAAAGAAGGTATTTTAGTAGACATCATGATTATGCTCCTTATCTTCAGGAATAGCTTTCCCTTTTGGAGTGCACTAAAATTGCTGGCTACTTAGGAAGTTCAATAGATTTTGGAACAGAGCCAGTGTTTGCCATACACTGAAATGACAGTTAGGTCCTTCATAAAGGATCAAGGCTCCAATTATACAAGTTGCAACGGATAGATAGGAGACGTGTTTTTACATAATTATTTTGTAATATTTCGTGCCATCTTAATGTTTTAAATTAATGACTGTGTGCATAAGTGGCACAACCCATTGACATAATCCAGAATCTATTCACACTTATACAATCACACTGATATGTCCAGACAGGATAGTGTTGAGATGTGTGTCAGTATTACAAAGAACAAAACCCATGGGCGGCACTAAAGCAGGATTATCTTTATTGGGGATAAATTGTCTGTGTACGCAAAGTCATTCATTCGATAGCCCTCTCACATCTAATCTTTATTATTGTCTTGGGAAGCTCTTAACTACTGCATTAGAGTTTTTTTCTCTTTTATGTTTTTCAATTACTTACATGCATAACACATTCTTTGTTCAGTTATTAGGTTAACGACTTTACATCAACAAAAATATTTTCAGTTAGAGATTTCTTTATAAAAAAATTGTCATACAGCAATCGTATTCTAAATAAATGTGCTACATACAAACTGTCAAACCAACTGAATCACTACTGATGAAATCAATGTTTGAATCATCATTATATAAAAAATACAGTACTGTAGAATGCTTTTGTCTTGATGGATTTGTTTCTTACAAACACACAGCTTTTGACTTCACAAGATGTTAATCAATGGACTAGAGTGGTGTGGATTACTTGTGGATTATTGTGATGTTTTTATCAGCTGTTTGGACTCTCATTCTGACGGCACCCATTCACTGCAGAGGATCCACTGGTGAGCAAGTGAAGTAATGCTAGATTTCTCCAAATCTGATTAAGAAAGAAACTCATCTCCATCTTGGATGGCCTAAGGATGAGGAATTTTCTGCAAATTTTTATCTGACATTATTAAGGGGAGTTTTAAGGTTTTTAATTTTTCAACACTCTTAACATAGATCATTTACTTATCACAGTGTCAAATTACTTGAGTGGTTACATTCATTAATGCAATTTGACAAAATAAATACATTTAAAAAGATTACTTTTTTTTCAGGTAACTAGTAAAGAAACAGATTACTTTTAATTAAAAAAAGATATGTCCTTTAAGTATTTAATCTCAATTTATTAACCAATGTCTAAAGTAAGAGTGTTGAACTTTCTTCTCTGGCATCCTATTCTTCCACAATCCAAAATGCAATCCAGCACAGCTGAAAGGTTTGTTTGAACTGTGCCCTTTACTCATTTTACTTTTAGTATGAAAGCACTTTTACATTTGCCAAAAATAGATTTTTTTATGTGAAAAACGAACAAGCAAGTCCATCCCAAATAAGAAAAATAATGCAAAAGTAATGTAACGCATTGCTTCCTATAAAAGTAAGTAATGCAATTAGTTACTTTTTATGGAGTATTGCAATTTTGTAATACATTGCTTTCCATAAAAAGTAAGTAATGCAATATTGTAATGCATTAGTTTCCATAAAAAGTAATTAAGTAATGCAATTAGGCATGCTTTTTATGAAGTAACGCAATATTGTAATTCTATACTTTATATAAAAAGTAAGTAATGCAATTAATTACTTTACAGGGAGTAACGCAATATTGTAAGGCATTAGTTTTTCAATAAAAAGTAACTAAGTAATGCAATTAGTTACTTTTTAGGGAGTAAAGCATATTTTGTAATGCATTCGTTTCCATAAAAAGTAATTAAGTAATGCAATTAGGCCAGCTTTTTATGAAGTAACGCAATATTGTAATACATTACTTTCAATAAAAAGTAAGTAATGTAAGTAGTTACTTTTTGTGAAGTAACACAATATTGTGATGCCTTACTTTCCATAAAAAGGTAACTAAGTAATGTAATTTGTTACTTTTTACGGAGTAAAGCAATATTGTAATGCATTCTTTTTTTCTATAAATAGTAACTAAGTAATGTAATTAGTTAAATTTTTAGGGAGTAACACAATAATGTATTAGTTTTTCTATAAAACATAACTAAGTAATGCAATTAGTTACTTTTTTAGGGAGTAATGCAATATTGTAATGCCACTGGTGTCAAAAGTATTCACATTCATTACTCAGGTAGAAGTATAGATACTAGGGGTTAAAAAGACTTCTGTAGAAGTTGAGGTATCAACTCAAGCTTTTTACTCAAGTAAAAGTGTAAAAGTACTGGTTTCAAAACTACTTAAAGTATAAAAGTAAAAGTAATGTAAGGGAAAAAATGCCATTAAGGACAACAGCTTAGGCCGCGCCACAGGGGCCTATTGTGCACTACCCCACCTCCTCAAAAAAAAACATTTTTCTAAAGGACATAATTACTATAATGTTATATTAAAAATTTGGGATGCACTAGGCTACTTGTTTCAGCCGCATATATGCCCATTAATAATGAACGCATTTTAGTACAATGCAAATGCATAAAAAACATATATGTGTACTACTGAGCATTAACATGTGTTTCATGGAGCGGAAGATGATCCTGGCTACCAACCTCCTCGCTGGTGCTTGGTTGGGACATTTCGCTCGAGTTCTCTTCTTGAGTCTCTGCCACGGACATCTTCGTACTTGGCTACATACGTCTGCTATGTCCAGTGTTGGTGGTAACGAGTTACAAAGTTAGTATAGCCTACTTATCACAACATTGTCAATCACATTGTCAATCGCAAACGCTAATTTATTCAAACGTCTCTCTACCGAACTACTGTAGCTTAATTTGAGGAGGACGAAGAGAAAGCACGCATTTGATAAATGAGCCAGTAGTGGAGAAATAATAACTTTTAAGAAATAATCTATTTTGAGTAAAGACCCCAACACTGGCTATGTCCTTGCTGGAGTGTGACGTGATTTGTGTCATGTGCAGGTGCGATGGATCGAGTACAAACCAATAGAGTGTCGGAATGGTGTTTATTCTTCTCATCCAACCACAATTAAATTCACTTTATCCGGATGGCGTGATTTATCTGGATAGTTTTTTTTTTTTTTTTTGAACGATGACAAGCCGGAATGAAAACAAGCCGAAATGAAATGGGAGTAACGAGGCTATTTTTTAAAATGTAAGGAGTAGAAAGTACAGATAATTGCGTGAAAATGTAAGGAGTAGAAGTAAAAAGTCGCCTGAAAAATAATTATTCCAGTAAAGTATAGATACCCAAAATTTCTACTTAAGTAAGGTAAGGTTACTTGACACCTCTGTGTAATGCATTAATGCAATTACTTACTTTTTAGGGAGTAACGCTATATTGTAATGCATTACTTTTAAAAGGAACTTACCCCAACACTGTTTAAAAACTGTAATTATCTTTGTATCAGATTTTGTGCCGTTACACCTAAATTGTGCTAAATTTGTCCATATAGCTTTACATTTTCAGATTTCTTGCTTTCACTAAATATCTTGGTTCTGAACACACTTTAAAGGAGGTGGCGGTAGCTCAAAGAGCATAAAAGACTGATTAGACTAGCCTCATTCTGACAAGATCGCTGATCAAAGTCAGCAGCCTACATGAAGCAGTTGATGGTTTTAATCGGGGTCAGATTAAGTACACCAATCTATCTATCCAAGCTGCAAGTGGATGGCTCTAGGTGGCCATTTTGAAGGCAACATGGCAAGCTGTCACAGCACAATGGCAGACGTGTATCAAGATCACAGCGGACCAGTAAGCCGAGAATTGATATTCAGCACTGTCAGCTATTCCCGCAAGATCAGATATAGCTCCAAAGCAAACTGACGTGAATAAATGGGAACGCTTGTCTCAAGTTCTAAGGAAATAATGGAGCAAAGCAATGGAGGGATGCATAAACAAACCGGCAGTAAATGGATGTATCCACTAACACTGTGTGGGAATTTCACTGGAAAGATCTAATAAGCAAGGACATTACAAACAAAGAAAAACAAAGGCCAAGATCTGCTCAGGTTTCAGAGCTCTCACTGGGAATGTTCTTCAGAGAACAGGTGCTCAAAGGCAGCTTTAATCTTCTATCAAACCTTTCCAAATAAACTGTCTGACTCAATGAGAGCTGTTAAAATAATGTTACAGTGATGTAAGGGGTTTATTCTGTATGCCAGATCAGCATTCATAATAGGCTATGAGACATGGGACAAAAAAGTTTTGAATGTCTTATTACAAATGATTTTCTCGTTATTTTTATCAGAATTATAAAACTTGCATGCATCAATGACTATAGACGATAACGGTATTGTTTGAAAAAGTTTTGTTTTAGTTGAAAACGGTGTTGTGTAAACGCCCCCTTATTTTATTCAAATTTATGATATCTGTCACACTTCAAATATTTAACCCTTGTGCAACCTTTTGGACATTTTTGTCCATTTTAGTTTTTTATATATATATATAATTTTGCCTATGTTAATGCTAACTGCATAAATTTAGGCTCAGGTGTGTATTTTTATTGGAATTTTAATATTCCACCCTCATTTCTTTTAATAAATCTATTTTGCACTAGGTACAAAAAATAGTTCCTCTCATCGCCGTTTGGACAAAAATGTCCCCTTTGAAACCCATTAAAACTGATATTTTTAATCGCAGTTAATTTAACTGTAAAATGATACAATTTTTGTTAATAGGCTTTCATTCTGTTGGTTAGGCTTCAAAATTATTTTTTTTTTACTATTTTTTTACCAGATGGTACCATTTTTTCAGGTTTGGTCTATAAAGCAAATACTCGCTTTATTCCTGTTTTATGCTTCTGCATATTATAGAGCCAACTGGATGAATAATGCAGCTATAATTGTGTGGGTGTATTGGTATGGATGTCAGAGTTTGGTTTGTATGTGTGTCATAAAAAAAAAATTGTGTGTGTGCTTGTAATATTTGAGAGAGAAAAACTCTACTGTAAATCACAAATCTAACCACTGTGTGCACCAGTGGAGTTTTGCTGGCATCTAATGGGGAAAAATCTGGTACTGCGCCCAAACAAAGTTTGACTGAAAGCTCATTTTTTGAGATATCAACCTCAAATTTGGAACACAACTTGTTTAGATTTATGGCTTTGATTTTCTAGCAGGTTTAGAGTTCAATGTGTTTCATAAAATATATATTTTATATAAAATATTGTACATAAAGCATTTTCATAAACTTAAACTTGACACGTTTATGGTCTATGTTGGTTTTGTTTTCCCCGTGTTTGTTCCTGTTTCCTTATTTGGTCATTTTCCTGTCCTTGTTTAGTTTTATTAGTTTATTCTTATCCAGCTGTGTTTGTTATCAACAGTTTTTTATTTTTATTTTTTTCACACATAACATCCAAAATATAACAAAACAATACAACAGACACATACTCAACATCTCAAGGTCCAATCAAAAGGAAGGGAGAGAGGGAAGGACAATAAAAACACAAAAGTCACTCCTTTATTCAATCACGTATATCCATCAAAAAACACTGCCAAGCATCAATGGTCAAGGGCCTGGCCCCACCAACTCGCGCCGTTGTACATTCACATGACACTATTTGCAGGAGGCTACGGATCCAATATGTTTTTCTACACACATTGTGGTGTAAACCAGTTCTGGATTATTGTCTTCTTCACAACAACATTCTCTTTTGCATTGAATTAATACAAAGACCAGAATCATCATTATGGAGACACAAACTTGGGTTAACAGACCAATCAATTCACAGTAATGATGACAAAACCAGGTTTACATGTGTCCATAGACTGATGACGACAGGACATTCCCAAAACATATGCAGAAAAGTGCCTGATGATGTAGTGTCACATATATGGCAGTTCAAATTTGACTGTAGTTTCATTTTAAATCTTTTGTAAGGAGTTATGTATGCTCTATGAATGACTTTGAAGTGAATAAGATGATGAGCCAGATTTTTAGATGTTAAACTGAGATTAGACCATACTCTCTCCCAGTCGACAGATAAATTAAGGTCAGATAATTCCCTGTTCCAAATAGTTTTAATAGAAAGAGGTTTTGTAATGCAATCAATAATTTATTATATATTAAGGAAACAGATGGCCGACCAGCAGATGGTGCAATCCAGTCCCGCATAGGATGAGAGGAAATAGAAGATGCCCACGGAACGCCATACGCTACGAGAGCAGAACGTAATTGAAGAAAGACAAAATATGCAGATGCTGGTAGACAAAATTTGGTTCTTAATGTCTGAAATGAACAGAGGCCCTGGTTATCATATATATCACCGCACGTGTTTACACCTAAAGAAGACCAAGAGGGTTGGACAAATGGACGATTTCCACATACAAAATGAAAATTGTGCCATAAAGGAGTGCTGTTACAAAATTTGAAGGGTCCACCTATCCGACGTTCAACCGTTTTCCAGATTTTAATAGAGTTAGCCACAACCGGACCAAATTTATAATTATCCCCCTTTTTTCCTGTGCCAGTAAATAAAATATCTTGAAGTCTATTTGGTTTAACCTTGTCAGCTTCAATCACTCTCCATGAAACTGTAGATTGAGGATCAACCCAATTATGAAGAGCCTTAAGCTGGAACGACCAATAATATAATTCAAAATTTGGTACAGCCAGTCTTCCTGCGCTATTAGGATGTTGTAATGTGGTAAGTTTTATTCTGGGACATTTATCATTCCAGATAAACTTAGAAATTATGGATTTGATCTCCTTAAAGTAACCTGGAGGGGGAGAAAGTGGTAGTATAGAGAAAAAAAATTAAATCGAGGTAACAAATTCATCTTAACAGTGGAGATTCTTCCTTGGAGAGAGAATTTAAGATTTTTTCATCTTTGAATGTCATTTTTGACCTTAACTAAAATGTTATTAAAATTGTCTCTGGCAATCTTATGAATGTTTTTATATATGGTAATGCCCAAAGATATGAAAGATTCCTTAATAGGGATAAATGAGGGAATAGAATAATTAACCTTAACATTGTTAATTGGCATTAAAGCAGATTTGCTCCAATTTATTTTATATCCTGATAGCTACTAAAATGATCAAATTCCTTAATTATACTAGAGACTGAAACATCAAAGTGGTCTAAATATAGAATAATATCATCAGCGTATAATGAAATACTATGATTATGATCATGAATCTTAATCCTGATGGCTTGTGCTAAGGGTTCAAGAGATAGACAAAACAATAAGGGGGAAAGCGGACACCCCTGCCTCGTTCCCCACTGTTAAGGGAATGAGGGGGAAATAATATTACCAGTTATGACTGATGCTGCAGGTGAGTGGTATAATGTCTTAATCATAGAAATTAAGTGTTCACCGAAGCCGAAACATTGCAGAACTGCCCACATATAATTCCACTCTAGCCTGTCAAAGGCTTTTTCTGCGTCAAGTGAAAAGACTGCACAAGGGATTGGGTGGGAGTCCGCAAAGTCAAGAATATGAAGGAGTCGATGCATATTGTCAGATGCATTGCGCCCCTTGATGAAACCGGTTTGGTCCTCCTTGATCAGACTATGAATTACCTTCCCCATACAAGAAGCAAAAACTTTAGCATAGATTTTTAGATCACATGGGATAAGCGAAATCGGTCTATAGCTGGAACAATCTAATGGATCTTTCCCTTTTTTAAGAAGTAATGAAATCAGTGAAGTTTTTTGATCTCTATGAAATACCCCATGTTCAATTGCAAAATTAAATGAGTTAAGCATAGGTATCCCTACCAAATCCCAAATTTCTAAATATAATTCAGGGGGGAGACCATCTAGACCTGGTGATTTGCCCTTTTGAAGGCTTTTTAGAGAGACGTGGAGTTCCTCCAAACTTAATGGGGCCTCCAAAGATTCTTTATCAATCTGTGAGATCCGAGGCAGTTCCAATTTATCTAAATACTGCTTACAAATTGGTTCATCAAAATCTGTTTCAGCTTTATACAGATTTGTATAAAAACCTTTAAATATGTCATTAATTGCCACAGGAATCGTGGTGACCTGATCATCCGATGATTTTATTGCGATAATATATGCCTTAGACTCACATTCTTTCAGCCTAAGGGCCAATAAATGACTAGGTCTCTCTGATTCAAAATAATATTTTTGCCTAGTCCTATGTAAAATAAATTCCACCTTTGAGTGTGAAAGTAAATCATATTCTTCTTTTAAAGAGGACAGCTGTGTAGCCTGTTGCTAAGTAAAATGTTGTTTTTGTAGGTTTTGTAATGTTTGGATTTTATTTTCTAATTGTGTATATTGGTGAGTTTTCGCTTTGGCAAGAGTAGAAGAGAAAGATATACAGAAACCTCGTATAGCATACTTAGTCGTTTCCCACAGTATTTGAGGATCCACATCAGAGGGCATATTAATTTCAAGAAATTCCTTAATATATTCTTTTAGAGAAGTAATGAAAGTCTGATTACTTAATAATGATATGTTAAAGCGCCATCTAGGGGACTTGGCTTTAACATCGGAAAGAGGAACACTGCACAACACAGCAGAATGATCAGATAATACAATTGGTAATATAGAGATGGAGGAATTAGACGAAATTAAAGATGGGCTGAGAAATATGTAGTCTATCCTAGAGAAAGTCTTGTGTCTATTAGAAAAAAAGTGAAGTCCTTAGCTTTAGTATTCTGAATTCTCCAAAGATTGATTAAGTTAAGCTCAGTTATAAATGTATTCAGTAATTTAGAGGATGGATTGGCTGTTGTATCAGATTAAGATTTATCTAAAGCAGGATTTATGACAGCATTAAAATCACCACCCACCACTAGAGGGCAATCAATCTCCTCAAGTAGAGTTTTGGAAATCTGTATAAGGAATGCACTCTCTGTCTCATTCAGACCATAAAGAGAGACCAATGCTAGCCTATTATTATATATTTTGCATCGGATAAAAACAAATCTACCCTTCTCATCTCTACCAATGTGTTCAATCGTTAAATTTAACTTCCGGTTAACAAGGATAAGCACCCCCTTAGTTTTATTTTGAGCGCAGGAAAAAGCTATTAATTTGTAATACTTATTCTGGAAACGTGCCACGTCAGATTGTTTTAAATGTGTCTCTTGAATTAGGGCACAGGAAATAGATTTACGGTGTAAATATTCTAACACACGGGTTCGTTTAACAGCAGAATTTAAACCATTCACATTCAGTGATAAAATATTTAGAGTATGCATTGAATATTCATAATCCCAAGATTGTATTCAATAAATAAAAATAAAAAACAGAAGCACTTCCATTCTGTAAATAACATGTAAACGCTGATGTGCATTTTAGATACCAAACCTCCTAGATGAAAAATCCCTTTAGAAATAAGGTAAAATAAATAGAAGTATAAATGTCTGTTGTAACAAACAAAAACAACATAAAAACATTGAACAACTGACAACCATAAACAAGGAACAACTCAGACTGCACATTACCGAGAACATAGGTCTGACTGAGCAACAAAAAATAGTGATGGTTCGTGACCGATCCACTCCAACGCAAGACAGGTCTCCCGAAAGGCTCACACAGCCAACATTTTTTCTTTTTTAATTAAACCTACTCTCCATTAGTCCCCTCCATAAAAGAAAAAAAAGAGTGTCAGTCTTACCGGCAAAGAGATCGTTGTACCGGATATATAGGGACAATATCCCAGTAGAACAGAGGAGAGAAGAAAAAGCAAAAAATAGGTTTAGCAAGCGTCCATGTTCATCCTGACATCATCCCCTCCTGGGCAGCTAGGACCATGTCCATCCCGGCTGTCAAGCCCCTCCCGCCGGGCTGGAGAAACAGCGGCCGCTGCTCCCCTGTCATCCCCCCGCAGAGCTGCGGCATACGTTCTCCGCTGAGACAGGGAGCTGACAAAATCCTCCGCTTTCTGAAGAGAATCGAAGCTCCTCTGCTCACCCTTGTGCCGTAGTTTAATTACCGCTGGATAGATGAGGAAGGGCTGGAGACCAAGCGCTGTCATCTTCTTCAAAACCGGACCAAATGCCTTTCTCCTGATCGCTGTAGCTGGACTAAAGTCAGGAAAAAATAGCAGTGTGACATTGTTCTGTGCGCATTTCACCGGATAAGCCTGCCTGGCACCTTTCAGGATTTCCGATCTGTCATGCCATCTTAGTACACGGAAGATGAGAGTGCGCGGCCGATCGGAGCCCCTCCCTCCGTCAAACACTCGATGCGCCCGATCAATCTCAATGTCACAGCCCCTCAAGGAAGGAATCCACTTGGAAAGATTAGCTCTGAGGAAACCAGCTGCGTCGGGACCCTCCATCCCTTCTGGCAGCCCCACCAGTCTTACGTTGTTCCTTCTGCACCTGTCCTCCATATCTGTCATCTTCTCGTTGAGTCGCTCCAGCTGATCCTTTAAGTCCGTGACTGTCCTCTTATCTTCATGCGCCGCTGCCTGAACAGAATCAACGTGGTCACGTATCTGCTTCGTCTCAGTAGCTATGGCCTCAAATTCCTCTCTTAGCTCTTTAACAGACTTGTTGGTCGCTTGTATGTCCTCATGCAGTTCGTGCAATGCTGGAATCAGCACCGAGTCCATCGCATCTCTTACTGCCGAACTCACAACCGAATTCAAAGTGCTTTGCTGCTCTTTAAATGCTAGTTCAATGCGGTTAGCAATAGCCTCGTCGAGGTCTTCTCTGGAGATGGCTGAATCTCTGAATTTTTTCTTCATTGGCGATTGCTCAATCTCTCTTTTCCAATCCCCTTTGTCTGCCTTAGCACTCATGATGGGTCCAATGCAGAGTGGTTTAAGTTTTACGGACAGGATCGTAAAATATGTGGCAAAGTGAGCAGAGCGAAAGACTAAGCCTGCATCGGCGTCAAAGTGTCACGTGATCCCTCCTTATCCAGCTGTGTTTGATTAATTATCTAGTTTCATCCTGTGTATTTCCTGTCTTTTCAGTTAGTTTTCGTCTGGTCTACTCATTACATTCCCTGTGTGTCTCAGCCCTGCCTTGTATTGCCCTGTTGAGTTGGATTAAAGACTGTTGATTTGAGTTTACTCCTTGTCTCCATGTTCCTCGTGCCTCCCCGCTGTGTGCACCGTGACAGAAGACCACACCTAAACAGAGAATGAGCGGTGCTTTTTTCCACTGTTTAATTTTCCGTTTCTTGAAAGTTTTTTGTTTGTTCCTGTCTGTGTTCCCTGCGGCATGGAAGTGGCCGCTCGTCAGTCAAGTTTGCCGGCCGCTACAAAGTTAAGCCCGCCGGACGCGGCTCACTCAAGCCTGCCAGCCTTTTATCTGTCCAGCCCGCCGGCTGTGGCTTTTCCAAGCCCGCCGGCCGCTCGTTAGTCAAGTTCGCAGGCCGCTCATCAGTCAAGTTCGCAGGCTGCTCATCAGTCAAGTTCTTCGGACGCTTATCAGTCAAGTCTGCCTGCCTTTCATCTGTCCAGCCCGCCGGCTGTGGCTATCCCAAGCCCGCCGGCCCCTCGTCAGTCAAGTTCGCAGACCGCTCCAAAGACAAGTTTGCATTCTGACATTCTGCCGTGACAAAACTTCTGTAACTTTTTTTGGTTTCACTTTTTAAACTTTTTTTACTTCAACAATAATCTGGCATGATTCTTCTTTAAAATGAGACCAAACTTAACTCTGTGCTCCCAAGCTTCAAATTTGTATGCACTGGGTACACAAAATTGTTCCTCTCAGCACCTTTTGGACAAAAATGTCCCCATTGAAACCCATTGAAACTGCTATTTTTTTAATCGCAGTGCCGTTAAACTGTAAAATTATGCCATTTTTGTTAATAGCCTTTCATTCCGTTGGCAAGGCTTTACAATTTAATTTTTTTTACACTTTTTTACCAGATGGTGCCATTTTTTTCAGGTTTGGTCTATAAAGCAAATACTCGCTTTATTCCTGTTTTCTGCTTCTGCATATAGAGCCAATTGGATAAATAATGCAGCTATAATTTTGTGGGTGTGTTGGCATGGAAGTCAGAGTGTGGTTTCTATGTGTGAGATATCAACCTCAAATTTGGAACACAAGTTGTTTAGATTTATGGCTTTGATTTTCTAGCAGGTTTAGAGTTCAACATGTTTTATAAAATATATATTTTATTTAAGATATTGTTCATAAATCATTTTCATAAACTTAAACCTGTATCACTTTTTTGGGGTTTCACTTTTTAAACTTTTTTTTTTACTTCAATAATAATCTGCCATGGGTCTTCTTTAAAATGAGACCAAACTTAAGTCTGTGCTCCCAAGCTTCACATTTTTATGACTGTTTTTTTTGACATGGACATTTTTGTCCACTATGGACCTATGTGTAACTTTTTTTATTGATGCACAAGGGTTAAATTCTGAGATGAATGACATAGCTATTTATTTATTTGTTTATTTGAACTTACAAAGGAACAAAAATATGTTTGTCACTCAGATGTCTGCCACTGTATATGTTTTTATTTATTTATTAATTATTTATTTTATTTTCTGGATAATTAACTTGTTGTTTTTTTTTGTTTTTGGAAGGTTGCATAATTCGGACTTGAGTTGTCTGACATCATTAGGTCACATTTCAAGCCATATCAAAGAAAAAAAAAATTCTATATATCTTATATATCTTGGCCAGTTTTTTATAGTAATACTTCATGTCAATAATTCATTTCCTCTTCCATATTTTCATTTTGACATAACACAATTATGTCCTTCTGTGGCACTGCTATCCTAATACCCCAGTTCCTGTGAAGTGAGATTTCTTGCCAGATGTTGTTTTATTCGGGTTTATGTTTCAGCGCGTAACTTTTCTATAAGCTCTTATTAAACTAGAGCATGTTTTCAGAATTTGCCTGTTCAGCCTAGTCTTAGCGGCATAGAAAACCTGAGGGTTTCAAAACGAAAGGTTGGCATGAGCCCAGCTGAACCTCAACAACATATGATCGTGTTGATTTTTAGGGAGGACCTGCTAATAAAGCATAAAACTTGCTTGTGTAATAATATTGTCACTGTCACTTTCAATTGATGCTTGAATGCTTTATTTCACAGATATTTTCTTCTTCTTCTTGTGAGCAGAAAATACAGCTAGTGTGAGAGCTGTGCTGTAACTTTTGTGTTATGAAAAGAAGATCTTTAAAAGAATAGGTCACTCAAAAATAAAATTTTACAGGAAATGTGTTTACCCTCAGGCCATCCAGGATGAGTTTGTTTCTTCATCATATTTGCAGAAGTGTAGCATTACATCACTTGCTCAGCAATGGATGCTCTGCATCAGTCCAAACAGCTGATAAAAACATCACAATAATCCACAAGTGATCCACACCCCTCCAGTCCATCAATTAACATCTTGAGAAGACAAAAGCTGCGCGTTTGTAAGAAACAAATCAAAATAAAGTTTTTAACTTCAATCCATTGTTCCGGCTAAAATACAAGTCGCTTTCTCCAGTGAAAAAGTATATCTCCTGTTGTCTTCTCTCATCAAAATCCATCAACACTTATTGTCCTTCCCTCTCTCCCTCCCTTTTGATTGGACCTTGAGATGTTGAGTATGTGTCTGTTGTTTTGTTTTGTTATATTTTGGATGTTATGTTGTGTTATGTGTGAAAAAAATCAAATAAAAAACTGTTGATAACAAAAAAAAAAAATCCAGCAACACATTCGTTTAGAGCTGTTTTGAACTTATTTTGCTTGTAAACTGTGTTTGATCTATGCAGATTTCTCTCCTGATTCAGGTGAGATGACTTTTCACTGGAGAAAGCATTATCATGGATAGAGGACTTGTTTGAAGTAAGCATATAAACGTCTAATGATGGATTTGTTTCTTACAAACACACAACTTTTGGTTTCATAAGACATTAATTGATGGACTGGAGTGGTGTGGATTACTTGTGGTTTATTGTGATGGTTTTATCAGCAGTTTGGACTCTCATTCTGACGGCACCCATTCACTGCAGAGGATCCATTGGTGAGCAAGTGATGTAATGCTACATTTCTCCAAATCTGATGAAGAAGCAAACTTATATACATCATCAACATTAAACAGCTTCAGCTTCAACATTCATCAGGAACAACATGAGGGATTTTTTCATATTTGAGTGAACTATCCATTTCTTAGCCTCCAAATCGAAAATACACAATTGTGGTACAATATTTCAAAATTAATTGTTCCATTTACCAATATTGATGTTGCCTTGATGTAAATAGGTGCATTAGAGCAGCCATGTAGACACATTAATGTCATTGTAATCTTTGAGATTAGACAGGCTTTAATAACTGCATCACTTTCCGATAACACATTAGCAATTGCAATTAAGTTTATCCTTTCCCACGCAGCTGAGACAGAGCCGACCCATGCAGGCACTCGCTTGACAAGAAGCAGCCCGTCCAGAAGTGCTAACTCCAGAGAAACTGTGATTATGACGCATATGAAACTTTGTATTTGTATGTTTTGGTTCTTTATTTGTACGGTGTGAGGTCTTTGAAATGCGCTTTGTCATCATGCATGTTTGAAGTCCACTTGTTTTAGCGATGACTGAAAATGCCAAGCTCAATTTTTCTCTAAATAAAGCAACCTAAAGCATGCAACAACTGAGCAAATAAACACCCTCAGCAAATACAGTGAGATGCAATTGTATGTAGTTTGAAAAGTCACGCCAGTGATTGCTACTCTGCATTTGATTGGAAAAGCTTTCCTGATTTAGAGAAGACAGATCTATTTAGTGTTTTATTACGCATGGTGAAATATTTAAACAGGGAAAACACAAAGTATAGTGGAAAATACTCTTAAAAAGAAATGGTTCAGCAAAACTGAACATTTGCTGAAAATGTACTCATATTCAGGCTATCCAAGATGTAGATGAGTTTGTTTCTTCATCAGATTTGGAGAAATGTAGCATTACATCACTTGCTCATCAATGGATGCTCTGCAGTGAATGGGTGCCGTCAGAATGAGAGTCCAAACAGCTGATAAAAACATCACAATAATCCACACCACTCCAGTCCATTAATTAACATCTTATGATGTGAAAAGCTGTGTGGTTGTAAGAAACAAAATATCATTGAGATGTTTAACTTTAAACCACTAATTCTGGTTAAAATACGAGCTAGGGTTACATGCAGTTTCATTTAGTTATTTATATACTATTATAGAATTTATTAATTTAAGCTTCAGTCATTTTGTCAAATTAATTCATTTTTTAAAATATTCTATTTATATTTAGGGAAATATAAATATATTTATTTATTTTTATTTCCATATTAATTTTAGCAATTTTAGTACTTACACTTATGTTATTTCAGTCAGTTGCCAAGACAACATCTATCATTTTTACTTAAGCTTTAATATATATATATTAATATATATAAGTTTTTAATAGTTTTAGTTAACAATAAAGACACTGATAACAAGGTTATTTTGCGTTATTTTACAATTGTTGGTATTTGTACAAATATGTGGCATCAGGCCTTTGTTTCAAGCTTTGTTTTAAAGCTGATGAGAAAAAAAAAGAAATTGAGACAAAACCCTTGATGCAAGAGCCCTCATTCTTAATTTATTACAAAATATACATTTTCCTACAAATCATATTGTATGAATTTGTACGAAATTGTGACTTTGTTACGTCATATTTCTCAATATCAGTTTATTTATCTCAACTGTGACTTTAAATCTCACAATTCTGACTTTATGTATCAGAACGAGTGTCAGGATTATGGACTGTCTGTGTTTGTTTTCCTCCCCATGTGCTCCCAGTGACCTAGTTCCCTCTCGAGCTTCCACGAGACATCACAGAGAATTCTCCGTTATGGGAACTCCTTCCCTTCCAACCTTTCCTGAAGTCCTATTGGCTCACGCCAGTCCAAATGACTGGCCAATTGTCGCGAAGCATGCAAATCGCATGCAAATACTGACAAGCTGAGAGGCAGTATAAAATGCGGCGCACGCGACAATTACGTCAGAATCTTTTCCTTCACTTTGCTGAACAACCTAGATTATGGCTTTAAACTATTGCAGCTCACAGTTGAGGTTCGCTCATCAGAGGGCAGTCCCTGTATGGCCGCTCCTCTGCAGCGTTCAGGTGAGTATGAAACATTTTTCTTCAGATGAGTCCATCTGCCCTCTATCAGTGGTGGACCTTAAGGACTCTGGTGATGAGTTCATGCCGACTAAATGTCCGCATTCCTCTCACCCATCGAACCTGCAGGACAGGACATCAGCCCAGCTTCTCACGTCCCCCTTCCATGGCAGAGCGAAGAGCCGAGTGCAGTTACCGGAGCTAAGGGTTCCTATGTCGCCGCAGATGCCGCACGGCCCACTGTCTAAGCATGCAGCCCCCCGCCTCAGAGCGGCGTTCTGCCGTGTATAAAGCACAATCACTTGGCTATTCACACGATACCAGCCCCTCATCAGTGGCTGCTGTGTTTGGAAGACACTGCTCTCTTATTCACACGATACCAGCCCCACATCAGCGGTCTGCCGTGTGTAGAGTACACTCTCTTATTCACACGATACCAGCCCCGCATCAGCGGCTGCCGTGTGTAGAGGACTCCGCTCTCTCACTCATTCAAGGAGATTTGGAGGCCCCGCTTCAGTGGGGCGAACTGCTATGAAGTGCTTCAATCACTCACCCACTCGCCAGCAGTTAAGCGGCCCCCGCCTCAGAGCGGCAGTGAGTCACATTATGCCCCGGCGCACAAAAGCGAGGAGTCACTTGATGCCCCTGCGCAGAAAAGCGCACAAAGGCGAGGAGTCACTTGATGCCCCTGCGCAGAAAAGCACGCGAAGGCGAGGAGTTACCTGATGCCCCTGCCCCTGATGCTGCTGCAGCTCTGCACAAGGATCGGATGCCGCTCGCCCCGCCTCAGAGCCGCCGCCCACACTGGTTAAAAAGCAGCAGACCGCGAGATCGAGGTCTTCTTTGGCGCACGGCTCATCGCAGTGCAGGAACTCCAGGCCCGCAACCGCTGCTGCCAGGAGCCGGATGTGTGGGGAAAAGAGGCGCCACGGCCAGTGGGGGAGCCCGCAAGCTGTCTCAAAATTGTTCAAATTGGTGTGATGGTGTATGTTCATTAAAATTTATACATTTGCACAAAAGAGCTCTTTCCTCCTCACTCAGTCAATACAGAGCCGCTCGTCCCGCCTCAGAGCGGTACAGAGCCGCTGCCCACACGGGTTATAGCCACGCAGCACTCGCCGGCGCATCCAACGACCAGGCCGCTATGTCGGTTCCTGAGCGCGTGGGACACTATTCCGAGAATATCACGCTGGTTACTCGGCGTGATAGAGTGTGGGTATGCCCTTCAATTCAGAAGCAGACCACTCTGTTTCAACGGCGTGGCGCAGTCTCTAACATTGCCTCGAAATGTCTTCCTGGCAGTGAACCGTTTCTGTCACTGCAACATCCCGAACAGGCGAACACACACACACACACATGAAATCGTATGCCTGATGAAAAAAAATTATTTAAAACACGTTTAAATTTTAGAAAATGTAGTTAATATTTGCATCATTAATGATAATAGATATATAAGACATAATAGATGGGAATATCCACTTTAATTCACAAGGAAGCTGGCATAAGGATCTTGGCACAGTGTATTCACTCACTTTTGTTTTGTTTTGGGGTTTGTGTCGCTGTGGCTGACTAACGCTGTAAATGAGACACAAATTACACTGCTACTGTATGACAACGTTCAATTACTGAGTTCATCCACGCGAGTCACTGTTGATTTAATGACAAAGGAGTGTATGACACATGTGTGTATTAATCAGAACTGCCCTATGATGTGATGTGCTTCATTCTCCCAGAGTTTCCAGGATGCCTGATCCTGTACATTTTATCAGCTTCCTGACCTCAAATCTTTTGCAAACATCCTCTCATGAGCAACTGAGGATCAGCGCTTAGGGGAAAAGGCCCAGCATTACGCCCTGGATCTGTCTGACCCACAAAAACCCAAGACATGGTAAGATCCCTGACTTAACATGCACTAGGTACACTGACTGAAAGAGCAGGATAATGTGGTCATCATGTAAAATTAAAAATAAATAAATAAATGAATAAATGAATGAATGAATGAATGAATGAATTAATTAATTAATTAAATTTTATTTAAATATAATTTTGTTATAAATTATATAAACACCCCACAAACACTATTTGTTTTTATTTATAATATTTTTTTTTTAAAAATTACATTTAATATATATAAAAAGAATCATTAATTATATAAACACACCATAAACACTATTTGTTTTTATTTATAATTTATATTTTTTTCAAAATTACATTTAATATATATATAAAATAATCATTAATTATATAAACATACCATAAACACTATTTGTTTTTATTTATAATTTATATATTTTTTCAAAATTACATTTAATATATATAAAAATAATCATTAATTATATAAACACACCATAAACACTATTTGTTTTTATTTATAATTAATATTTTTCAAATTTATATTTAAAATATTTAAACATAAACGGTGCTTGGAACTGCAGCCTAGTGCATTAATTATATAACATATGTATTATACAAAACCTTGTGGATTTTCTTTTCTTTATTTACAAATATTAAAGTATGTTTGACATACCATCAAAAATCAAAGGCACTGAATTAAATTTGGTATAAAATTCACATTAACATTTATCAGACACTTTTGTCCAAAGCTCATGTGTTTCCTGGAAAACAAACCAATGTTCTCAGATAAAGCCTTGCACTACTGTTTGAGCTACAGGAATTCCCAAAATCTGTTCACAAAAGCAGGAGGTACCATGATTCATTTGTTTGAGGACAGCTTACTGTATGTAGTAATATAGTAGATTGTTATTCAGTCAATGAAAACGTGGGCTGGATAAAACTGATGTCAGAAGATGCCTTGTCCTCTGGTACGAAAAAAGATACAGGATTCCATAAAAAAAAAAAAAAAAAAAAAAGATCTTCTAACAAAGACCTATTCATCTTAAAGTTGTCTGAATTGAGAAATCAAATTTGTTCGCTTCATTTTACTGCGAATTTGACGAGTATCTAAACTTTATGTTCTACAACTAGTTAAATATAAAAACGTGTATGAAACATGGCTGCCATTTCTCAAAACTGGATGTTTTCAAAACAATTTCACGTGTATCGATGGGAGTGTTGAAGCAAAATTGTTAGCCAATTGTAGCAGTGGGCTTTTACTTCTGAGTCTAGAATGGGCCACGCCAATAACAGGGCAGAAAATGGCCTATTACTTGTAAATTACAGTGTTTAATGATGCAATAGTCTTCTTAACACTAAGTAGACCTCATAGAAAAGTATAAGAGCATAACAAAGAAAAATGTTTGTAGTTTTGATGAATACCTTAATATCTTTAGTTGCATTAGGTAAAATGTCATCATATGAAATGTCATCATTTGAAATCGACTAACCTGAACTCACGGAAAACATAACTATTTTATGAGGTGGCAATTTTGTATGAATTTGCACGTTGTGAATTGTACGAAAACATACAGGTGCATCTCAATAAATTAGAATGTCGTGGAAAAGTTAATTTATTTCAGTAATTCAACTCAAATTGTGAAACCTGTGTATTAAATAAATTCAATGCACACAGACTGAAGTAGTTTAAGTCTTTGGTTCTTTTAATTGTGATGATTTAGGCTCACATTTAACAAAAACCCACCAATTCACTATTTCAACAAATTAGAATACTTCATAAGACCAATAAAAAAATCATTTTTAGTGAATTGTTGGCCTCCTGGAAAGTATGTTAATTTACTGTATATGTACTCAATACTTGGTAGGGGCTCCTTTTGCTTTAATTACTGCCTCAATTCGGCGTGGCATGGAGGTGATCAGTTTGTGGCACTGCTGAGGTGGTATGGAAGACCAGGTTGCTTTGATAGCGGCCTTCAGGTCATCTGCATTGTTGGATCTGGTATCTCTCATCTTCCTCTTGACAATACCCAATAGATTCTGTATGGGGTTCAGATCAGGAGAGTTTGCTGGCCAATCAAGCACAGTAACACCATGGTCATTGAACCAGCTTTTGGTACCTTTGGCAGTGTGGGCAGGGGCAGTTCCTGCTGGAAAATGAAATCAGCATCTCCATAAAGCTTGTCAGCTGAAGGAAGCATGAAGTGCTCTAAAATTTCCTGGTAGATGGCTGCGTTGACTGTGGACTTCAGAAAACACAGTGGACCAACACCAGCAGATGACATGGCAGCCCAAATCACCACTGACTGTGGAAACTTCACACTGGACTTCAAGCAACATGGAATCTGTGCCTCTCCACTCTTCCTCCAGACTGTGGGACCTTGTTTCCAAATTAAATGCAAAATTTACTTTCATCTGAAAAGAGGACTTTGGACCACTGAGTTATTTTTCTCTACAGCCCAGGTAAGACGCTTCTGACGTTGTCTCTGGTTCAGAAGTGGCTTGGTAGCCCTTTTCCTGAAGACGTCTGAGCGTGGTGACTCTTGATGCACTGACTTCAGCTTCAGTTCACTCCTTGTGAAGCTCTCACAAGTGTTTGAATCAGCTTTGCTTGACAGTATTCTCAAGCTTGCAGTCATCCCTGTTGCTTGTGCACCGTTTCCTACCCAAATTCTTCCTTCCAGTCAACTTTGCATTTAATATGCTTTGATACAGCACTCTGTAAACAGCCACACCTTTCAGTAATGACCCTCTGTGACTTACCCTCTTTGTGGAGGGCGTCAATGTTCGTCTTCTGGATCATTGCCAAGTCAGCAGTCTTCTCCATTATTGTGGTTTCAAAGAACAAGAGATACCCGGAATTTATACTGTATGGATGGTCATTAATTGAAACTCAAATGTAAATATTCTAATATTTTGAGAGACTGATTTTTGACGTTCATGAGCTGTAAGCTCTAATCATCAAAATTAAAAAAAAAAAACTTTTGAAATGTTTTACTTTACATGCAATGAATCTAAAATATATGAAAGTTTCACTTTTTGAAATAACTTACAAGAAAAATTTTACTTTTTCATGACATTCTAATTTATTGAGATGCACCTGTATAAATGAGATTGTATAAATTCGCCACCAATTTTTAACTGTCACTGGGGCGAAAGCAGATTGTATGAATACATACAAAATGGGATTGTAGGAATTCATCGAAATTAGCCACCAATTTTTAAATGTCACTGGGGCATAAGCAGATCATAAAACATGAAACCAAGAAACATGTCAGTCCTCTGTCGTGTGTGTCATCTGTTCCCGCCCTTTTGTGTCCATATTTGGTTTGTTTCCTGTCCTTGTTAAATGTGATCATTAGTTAATTTGTGTCCAGCTGTGTTTGTCTCGTTATCTATGATTTACCTGTGTATTTATAGTCCTGTATGTTCAGCTTGATTTCGTCTGGTCTACTCGTTACTCCCGGTGTTTCCTGCCTTGTCCTGCCTTGTCCTGCCTTGTCTTCATTAAAGACTGTAATTTGAGTTTATGTCCTCGTCTGCGTGTCCTTGTTCCTCACTGCTGTGTGCACCGTGACAAAACATGAACAAAAACACAATTAAACAAGAGATAATCTTTTTTGTTATCAACAGTTTTTTATTTTATTTTTTTCACACATAACACAACATAACATCCAAAATATAACAAAACAAAACAACAGACACATACTCAAGGTCCAATCAAAAGGAAGGGAGGGAGAGAGGGAAGGACAATAAAAACACAAAAGTCACTCCTTTATACAATCACGTATATCCATCAAAAAACAATGCCAAGCATCAATAGTCGAGGGCCTGGCCCCACCAACTCGCGCCGTTGTACATTCACACGTCACTGTTTGCAGGAGGCTACGGATCCAATATGTTTTTCTACACATGTGTGGTGTAAACCAGTTCTGGATTGTCTTCTTCGCAGCTGTAAAACCAGCAAACAACATTCTCTTTTACATTGAATTAATACAGAGACCAGAATCATCAATAAGAAGACACAAACTTGGGTTAACAGACCAATCAATTCGCAGTAATGCTGACAAAACCAGGTTTACATGTGTCCATAGACTGATGACGACAGGACATTCCCAAAACATATGCAGAAAAGTGCCTGATGATGTAGTGTTACATATATGGCAGGAGTTATGTATGCTCTATGAATGACTTTGAAGTGAATAAGATGATGAGCCAGATTTTTAGATGTTAAACTGAGATTAGACCATACTCTCTCCCAGTCGACAGATAAATTAAGGTCAGATAATTCCCTATTCCAAATAGTTTTAATAGAAAGAGGTTTTGTAATGCAATCAATAATTTTATTATATGATAAGGAAACAGATGGCCGACCAGCAGACGGTGCAATCCAGTCCCGCATAGGATGAGAGGAAATAGAAGATGCCCACGGAACGCCATACGCTTTGAGAGCAGAATGTAATGGAAGAAAGACAAAATATGAGGATGCTGGTAGACAAAATTTGGTTCTTAATGTCTGAAATGAACAGGCCCTGGTTATCATATATATCACCGCACGTGTTTACACCTAAAGAGGAACAAGCGGGTTGGACAAATGGATGATTTCCACATACAAAATTAAAATTGTGCCATAAAGGAGTACTGTTACAAAATTTGAAGGGTCCACCTATCCGACGTTCAACCGTTTTCCAGATTTTAATAGAGTTAGCCACAACCGGACCAAATTTATAATTATCCCCTTTTTTCCTGTGCCAGTAAATAAAATATCTTGAAGTCTATTTGGTTTAACCTTGTCAGCTTCAATCACTCTCCATGAAACTGTAGATTGAGGATCAACCCAATTATGAAGAGTCTTAAGCTGGAACGACCAATAATATAATTCAAAATTTGGTACAGCCAGTCCTCCTGCGCTATTAGGATGTTGTAATGTGGTAAGTTTAATTCTGGGACATTTATCATTCCAGATAAACTTAGAAATTATGGAGTTGATCTCCTTAAAGTAACCTGGAGGGGGAGAAAGTGGTAGCATAAAGAAAAAAAATTTAATCGAGGTAACAAATTCATCTTAACAGTGGAGATTCTTTCTTGGAGAAAGACTTTAAGATTCTTCCATCTTTGAATGTCATTTTTGACCTTAACTAAAATGTTATTAAAATTGTCTCTGGCAATCTTATGAATGTTTTTATATATGGTAATGCCCAAATAGATGAAAGATTCCTTAATAGGGATAAATGAAGGGATAGAAGAATTAACCTTAACATTGTTAATTGGCATTAAAGCAGATTTGCTCCAATTTATTTTATATCCTGATAGGCTACTGAAATTAATCAAATTCCTTAATTATACTAGAGACTGAAACATCAAAGTGGTCTAAATATAGAATAATATCATCAGCGTATAATGAAATACTATGATTATGATCATGAATCTTAATCGATACTTCAGATTTCCTGATGGCTTGCGCTAAGGGTTCAAGAGATAGACAAAACAATAAGGGGGTAAGCGGACACCCCTGCCTCGTTCCCCGCTGTAAAGGGAATGAGGGGGAAATAATATTACCAGTTATGACTGATGCTGCGGGTGAGTGGTATAATGTCTTAACCCTCTGGGGTCTGAGGTGATTTTGGGGCCCTTGAGATGTTTTGACATGTCCTGATATTTGTGCTTATTTCAGCTACTTATAACATACTAATGACCAACATGTATTTGTTTTTGTATTCAGCACAAACTTTGCTACAATATTATGTGACCAAGATGGATGTACATGTTTGTATTTTTTTAGAAAAAAAATATTATGCGTGGTTAGTAAGTTTTGGGGGAAAAAATGTAGCTGAAATAAGGCCATAAAACCCACATTAGATAGTCCTGAATAAGACTTTTGTGTAATCAGTCTTGTCGGCTAGAATATTTACTTCACAATTAAGTGAGAATCATTCTGCTTACTCATTTACAGAAAATAATATATTGATTAAAAATTTTTAAGACATGTTTTGTGATTGAAAGCCTGCATGCGAGGGAGTGACAATGTCCTTGAATATTAAGTGATTCTCACCTGAGACACAAAGGGCCCTCCCCTAAAGGCTGCTAATGGCCCATCAGTGTGACTGACTTTGAGGCAGGTAAGAGAGAATGTGAGGAGATTGAACAAATGTTTTTTTTTAATTATTTGTATTTTATTTACAACACCGTATAATCAAAACATACATAATTAAGGATCAAAGACACATTATTGTGCACACTAATCTAACCACAGAGATGTGAACAGACTTTGAGTCATTCCTGCAACAGATTCTGTTCAACAAGTTACACAAGTAAATCATGCCTGATATTTACGTGTGTTATTTGAGTGTTTCTGTTACTTTCCATGGATTCAATAAGAAAAAAACATAATCAGTGGTCAAGGAGCTTGTTTTACCATAAAATATCAGTGTAGCTGAACATCTGATGTTGGTACAGAACTCTCAGAGGAAAACAGTTTGAAGAAAGTCATCAGGATTCATCATCTGTGGTGCAGGTATCTGATTCAATAAAATACAAACAACCAAAAAAAAAAAAAAACATTTTTGAGCATGTTAATATCAGGAGCATCTTTTTCTATATATGTTTTATAGACTCACGCATGCTTTGTACTATCGTAAACAAAAAAAAAAAAATTATATCTGAGAAACTAATTATTATTGTTTAGAAAAAAACAACTATGATTTTGTAGTCATATAGCCTAGTATGTATGGCTTTGTACTACAAAAGATGTACTTTGTACAATAAAAAAAAGGATATTTTATATCTGAGAAACTAATTATTATCGTTTAGCACGCTATTAAATCCATTTGTGAACATTAAACATTTTTCTAAACATTGTAGCATTCATCATGTTGTCGTTTGGGAAAAATAAATAAACGCGTTCAAGTTTGAGTCACAATAACACATTAACTAATGCAAAAGAAGAAACATTACTTACTCATCAGATCGCTCTTCTCTTCTGGATGAACTCTTGCTCTTATTTGGAGGCAAATCCAGCTTTTATTCAGCGTGTCTTCTTCCAGAAACGAACAGTAATGTTAGCGCGAGGAACGATCTAGCTTTGTTGTTGGGCGTTTCCTTGAGCACGCGGCACACGTGGTTATTTACAAATGAACGCGAGGGGGCAGGATCGCATTAGAAATAATGAGTTAGACGGGACAGACTGAACATCGTGTTGGTTTCATATGGATTACTTCATCACAGAATGTTTGTTTTCGATAAGACTTACTTCATTTCAAAGTAGACACTTCCTGCTTTCTATAGATATAACTCCCATGTCCGTGTGATGAGTTTTCGCTTAGTTACAGTTCATTTTAGTGACGTTTTTGAAGAGCAGCTCGCGGAGATGGAGAAGACAAAGAGCGCATCCTGTTTGTTTTCTTTTTTTTTTCCAAAACCACAAAGTTTTGTTGTATTCATGAGTGTACACAAAAAAATAGACACTTCAAAGTTTCAATTGATGTATAACACTTATCTGTACGACCAAAATCGACGGAGTATTTTTAATGTCTTTTGCACCGGTCTTAAAAAAAACGAGTTTGTATCGCCGGCGATACAGCCGTCCCCTTAGGGTTAATCATAGAAATGAAGTGTTCACCGAAGCCGAAACATTGCAGAACTCCCCACATACGTATAATTCCACTCTAGCCTGTCAAAGGCTTTTTCTTCGTCAAGTGAAAAGACCGCACAAGGGGTTGGGTGGGAGTCCGCAAAGTCAAGAATATGAAGGAGTCGACGCATATTGTCAGATGCATTGCGCCCCTTCATGAAACCGGTTTGGTCCTCCTTGATCAGACTATGAATTACCTTCTCCATACGAGAAGCAAAAACTTTAGCATAGATTTTTAGATCACATGGGATAAGCGAAATCGGTCTGTAGCTGGAACAATCTAATGGATCTTTCCCTTTTTTAAGAAGTAATGAAATCAATGAAGTTTTTTGATCTCTATGAAATACCCCATGTTCAATTGCAAAATTAAATGAGTTAAGCATAGGTATCCCTACCAAATCCCAAATTTCTAACCATAATTCAGGGGGGAGACCATCTAGACCCGGTGATTTTCCCTTTTGAAGGCTTTTTAGAGAGACGTGGAGTTCCTCCAAACTTAATGGGGCCTTTATCTATCTGTGAGATCCGAGGCAGTTCCAATTTATCTAAATACTGCTTACAAATTGGTTCATCAAAATCTGTTTCAGCTTTATACAGATTTGTGTAAAAACCTTTAAATATGTCATTAATTGCCACAGGATTCGTGGTGAACTGATCATCCGATGATTTTATTGTGCTAATATATGCCTTAGACTCGCATTCTTTCAGCCTAAGGGCCAATAAATGACTAGGTCTCTCTGATTCAAAATAATATTTTTGCCTAGTCCTATGTAAAATAAATTCCGCCTTTGTGTGTGAAAGTAAATCATATTCTTCTTTTAAAGAGGACAGCTGTGTAGCCTGTTGCTCAGTAAAATGTTGTTTTTGTAGGTTTTTTAATGTTTGGATTTTATTTTCTAATTGTGTAAACTGGTGAGTTTTCGCTTTGGCAAGAGTAGAAGAGAAAGATATACAGAAACCTAGTATAGCACACTTAGTCATTTCCCACAGTATTTGAGGATCCACATCAGAGGGCATATTAATTTCAAGAAATTCCTTAATATATTCTTTTAGAGAAGTAATGAAAGTCTGATTACTTAATAATGATATGTTAAAGCACCATCTAGGGGACTTGGCTTTAACATCGGAAAGAGGAACACTGCACAACACAGCAGAATGATCCGATAATAAAATTGGTAATATAGAGATGGAGGAATTAGACGAAATTAAAGATGGGCTGAGAAATATGTAGTCTATCATAGAGAAAGTCTTCTGTCTATTAGAAAAAAAAGTCCTTAGCTGTAGTATTCTGAATTCTCCAAAGATCGATTAAGATAAGCTCAGTGATAAATTTATTCAGTAATTTAGAGGATGGACTGGCTGTTGTATCAGATTGAGATTTATCTAAAGCAGGATTTATGACAGCATTAAAATCACAACCCACCACTAGAGGGCAATCAATCTACTCAAGTAGAGTTTTGGAAATCTGTGTAAGGAATGCACTGTCTGTCTCATTCGGACCATAAATAGAGACCAATGCTAACCTATTATTATATATTTTGCATTGGATAAAAACAAATCTACCCTTCTCATCACTATCAAGGTGTTCAATTGTTAAATTTAACTTCCGGTTAACAAGGATAAGCACCCCCTTAGTTTTATTTTGAGCGCAGGAAAAAGCTATTAATTTGTAATACTTAGTCTGGAAACATGCCACGTCAGATTGTTTTAAATGTGTCTCTTGAATTAGGGCACAGGAGATAGATTTACGGTGTAAATATTCTAACACACGGGTTCGTTTAACAGCAGAATTTAAACCATTCACATTTAGTGATAAAATATTTAGAGTATGCATTGAATATTCATAATCCCAATATTGAATTCAATAAATAAAAAAAGCAGAAGCACTTCCATTCTGTAAATAACATGTAAACGCTGATGTGCATTTTAGATACCAAACCTCCTAGATGAAAAATCCCTTTAGAAATAAGGTAAAATAAATAGAAGTATAAATGTCTGTTGTAACAAACAAAAACAACATAAAAACATGAACAACTGACAACCATAAACAAGGAACAACTCAGACCGCACATTACCGAGAACATAGGTCTGACTGAGCAACAAAAAATAGTGATAGTTCGTGACCGATCCACTCCAACGCAAGACATGTCTCCCGGAAGGCTCACACAGCCAAACATTTTTTTTTTAATTAAACCTACTCTCCATTAGTCCTCTCCAAAAAAGAAAAAAGGAGTGTCAGTCTTACCAGCAAAGAGATCGTTGTACCGGATATATAGGGACAATATCCCAGTAGAAGAGAGGAGAGAAGAAAAAGCAAAAAATAGGTTTAGCAAGCGTCCATGTTCATCCTGCCATCATCCTGAACTTCGACCTGATGGCACCGCACATGGCTGCTTCGGTTTGTTGCTCGTTGGTACTTTTTCTGTTTTTGTTTGTTTGTCCTGTCTTAAGCAACGATTTTCCGATCAACTTCACTAGAAACGAACTCTTGGACATAAGAAATAGCACACCAGATAACCTTTTGCCGACGTTTGAACATTCAGAAGTTATACTGGACATTTTAGTCGGAGGAGCTGCATTCCTATACAAGGGCTCCAGGCGACGCAAGCGAGGGAAGCGTGCTGGTGCACTCGTGAAATCCAGACAGCGCGGTTTAAGGACTCCACTGCCGAGTATTCACCTGGCGAATCTCCGCTCCCTTGCAAATAAATCAGACGAACTACAACTCCTCATTCCAGCTGTTCAGAGCAGACAGAGTCACCGAATCGTCGGGGAAAACGAGAGGCGGTGGATTATGTTTTTATATCAATGAAGGCTGGTGTACAGACGTGACAGTTTTAAAGAAGATGTGCTGCCCAAACTTGGAAGCTCTCTTGTAAGCCTTTTCAACTGTAAGCCTTTTTATTCACTGCGGGAGTTTTCCTTGTGTATTCTGGTGAGTGTGTACATTCCTCATGACGCGCGTGTGAGCGCGGCGCTAGAACTGTTGGCCGACCAAATCACACACACAGAGCAGCATTACCCGGACTCTTTCATTGTAATTCTCTGTGATTTTAACCAAGCTAATCTCACATGTGAACTGCCTAAATACAGACAGCACATCACATGCCCCACCAGAGACAGCAATATACTGGACCATTGTTACACTGTTTTAAAGGATGCACACCACTCTGTCCCCCGTGCAGCGCTGGGACTCTCTGATCACTGTTTGGTTCATCTTCTACCAGCCTATAGGCAGAAACTTAAATCTTTTAAGCCTGCCTTAAGAACTGTAAAGAGATGGACTGTTGAAGCAGAGCAGGATCTACAAGCCTGCTTCGAACTTACTGATTGGAGTGTTTTTGAGGCTGCAGCTACTGACTTGGATGAACTCACTGACACCGTGACATCCTACATTAGTTTCTGTGAGGACATGTGTGTACCCACCAGGACTTATTTAACATTTAACAATGACAAACCTTGGTTCAGTACAAAACTCAAACAGCTTCTCCAGGCCAAAGAGGACGCCTACAGGAGTGGGGAAAAAGCCTTGTACAAACAGGCCAAATACACACTGAATAGGGAGATAAGAGTGGCAAAGAAAAACTACACTGAAAAGCTAAAAAAACAGCTTTCAAGTAAGGACTCTACATCAGTGTGGAAAGGCCTGAAAGCCGTTACCAGCTACAAGACCCCTCCCCCCAGCACTGAGGCCAATCAACAACTGACTGAAGACCTGAACAATTTTTACTGTAGGTTTCAAAAACAAAAGCCTGGTCTGACACCCCACGCCCACTCTGACCATCCCACAACACAGCTCAACCCCCCCCCCCCCCCTACTGTTTCTCAGCCTGTAATCAAGATCTGTGAAGAAGATGTAAGCAAAGTCTTCAGGAGACAGAAGATAAGGAATGCCAAAGGCCCAGACCGTGTCTCTCCAGCCTGCCTCAAAGCCTGTGTTGTTCAGCTATCATCCATCTTCACATTGATCTTCAATAGATCACTGGAGCTGTGTGAAGTCCCCTCCTGCTTCAAATGCTCCACCATCATCCCTCTACCCAAGAAACCAAAAATCACAGGACTTAATGACTACAGACCTGTTGCTTTAACGTCTGTGGTGATGAAGTCATTTGAGAGGCTCATGTTGGCTCACCTGAAGAACATTACTGGACCCTTGCTGGACCCCCTGCAGTTTGCTTACCGAGCAAACAGGTCTGTAGATGATGCAGTCAACATGGGATTGCAATACATCCTCCAACATCTGGACAAACCAGGGACTTATGCAAGGATCCTGTTTGTGGACTTCAGCTCCGCTTTCAACACCATCATCCCGGACACCCTTCAGAATAAACCGACACAGCTCTCCGTCCCCACCTCCATCTGTCAGTGAGTCACCAGCTTCCTGACAGACAGGCAGCAGCTGGGTGAGGCTGGGAAAATTCTCATCCAACACCTGCACCATCAGCACTGGAGCTCCTCAGGGTTGTGTTCTCTCCCCACTGCTCTTCTCCCTCTACACCAACGACTGCACCTCTAAAGACCTCTGTCAAACTCCTGAAGTTTGCAGACGACACCACACTCATCAGCCTCATCCAGGACGGTGACGAGTCTGCTTACAGACAGGAGGTTAAGGAGCTGGCTGTCTGGTGCAGTCTAAACAACCTGGAGCTCAACACGCTCAGAACTGTGGAGATGATCGTGGACTTCAGGAGAAACACCCCAGCTCTCCCCCCACTCACTATCATGAACAACACTGTGAATGCAGTGGAGTCATTCAGGTTCCTGGGAACCACCATCTCTCAGGACCTGAAGTGGGACACTCACATCGACTCCATCATGAAAAAGGCCCAGCAGATAATGTACTTTCTTCGTAAACTGAAAAAGTTCAACCTGCCACAGGCGCACATGACACAGTTTTACTCTGCTGTTATTGAGTCGGTTCTGTGCTCTTCTACAACTGTATGGTTTGGGTCAGCCAGCAAATCAGATATAAGAAGACTGCAGCGGACTGTTAGGACAGCAGAAAGGATCATTGGTGTGCACCTGCCCAGCCTTCAGGACTTGTACTACTCCAGAGTGAAGAAACGGGCAGGTAACATCATCACAGACCCCTCTCACCCTGGACACGACCTGTTTGCGCTTCTCCCTTCAGGCAGACGCTACAGATCTCTGTGCACTAGAACATCTAGGCATAAAAACATTTTTTTCCCCCATGCCATCTCCAGCCTAAACAACTAACACAGGAAATATTACCTGTGTTCTGTAATTCATGCCTGTAATTCATCCCCCATCTCTAATTATTTACTCTCTCTCTAGTACTATGTAAATATGTATGCATCATTTTTCTATACAGCTGTATATATAGAGTAAATAAGGCACAAATCTGTACATAAATCTTCTGTTCCAGATTCATACACATTATTATTATTGTTAAGTCTTATTTAAATGTTCTGTTCTCATGTCAGATATGTATGTATGTATGTATGTATGTATGTATGTATGTATGCATGTATGTACCAAGAGCTTCTTAAAAAACCACAACAAATTCCTCGTGTGTTTGCACACACTTGGCGAATAAAGCTGATTCTGATTCTGATCCCCTCCTGGGCAGCTAGGACCATGTCCATCCCGGCCGTCAAGCCCCTCCCGCCGGGCTGGAGAAACAGCGGCCGCTGCTCCCCCGTCGTCCCCCCGCAGAGCTGCGGCATACGTTCTCTGCTGATACAGGGAGCTGACAAAATCCTCCGCTTTCTGAAGAGAATCAAAGCTCCTCTGCTCACCCTTGTGCCGTAGTTTAATTACCGCCGGATAGATGAGGAAGGGCTGGAGACCAAGCGCTGTCATCTTCTTCAAAACCGGACCAAATGCCTTTCTCCTGATTGCTGTAGCTGGACTAAAGTCGGGAAAAAATAGCAGTGTGACATTGTTCTGTGCGCATTTCACTGGATAAGCCTGCCGGGCACCCTTCAGGATTTCCGATCTGTCATGCCATCTTAGTACACGGAAGATGAGAGTGCGCGGCCGATCGGAGCCCCTCCCTCCATCATACACGCGATGCTTATGATCAATCTCAATGTCACGGCCCCTCAAGGAAGGAATCCACTTGGAAAGATTAACTCTGAGGAAACCAGCAGCGTCGGGACCCTCCATCCCTTCTGGCAGCCCCACCAGTCTTATGTTGATCCTTCTGCACCTGTCCTCAACATCCGTCATCTTCTCGGTGAGTCGCTCCAGCTGATTTTTTAAGTCCGTGACTGTCCTCCTATCTTCACGCGCCGCTGTCTGAACAGAATCAACGCGGTCACGTGTCTGCTTCGTCTCGGTAGCTATGGCCTCAAACTCCTCTCTTAGCTCTTTAACAGACTTGTTGGTCTCTTAGCTCTTTAACAGACTTGTTGGTCGCTTGTATGTCCTCACGCAGTTCGCGCAATGCTGGAATCAGCACCGAGTCCAACGCATCTCTTACTGCCGAACTCGCAACCGAATTCAAAGTGCTTTGCTGCTCTTTAAATGCTAGTTCAATGCAGTTAGCAATAGCCTCGTCGAGGTCTTCTCTGGAGATGGCTGAATCTCTGAAATTTTTCTTCATTGGCGATTGCTCAATCTCTCTTTTCTGATCCCCTTTGTCTGCCTCATGATGGGTCCAATGCAGAGTGGTTTAAGTTTTACTGACAGGATCGTAAAATATGTGGCAAAGTGAGCAGAGCGAAAGACTAAGCCTGCATCGCTGTCAAAGGGTCACGTGATCCCCCCAACAAGAGATAATCTTGACAGAATCTTATATAATTTACAATACACAGGCCATTCCACCGAATGGGTGCCATTTTCTTCCAAAACTCTTAAAAAAAAAATTCTATCTTTTTTAAAGACTGAATCTAGTAATACACATATTTAACTATTCAAAATCTGTACTGGTCCATTTCGGGTAACTTTATTTAATTTTTTACACAATTTTTAAGTGGAAGATGGATGCATTTTTCTCAATCCTGTTACCAAAACGCTAATGTCTTTTAAAAAGCATGTTTAAAAATATGTCAACAAATTCCTTCATTTCCCCCTCACGCAGATGTTTATTTTAAATAAATTGTTGGTTTCATGGTCAAAAAATATTATTTTTATCATTAAAAAAAATCACTAATTATCTAAACAAGGTTTATTTTTCTAAAGTACACAAACCATTTTTTTTTATTTTAAAGGCGACTCAAACCTCAAGCTTATCAATTTTCTATGATGCAATTTATTAAACAATGGGATAAATTATGGACCAAACTTAATTAAAAAAAAAATAGTGGTTTAAGTTTATTTTTTAAAGAAAAAACTATTTAGTAACAGGAATGAAATGGGTAACAGGAAGGAGTATCCATTATATTAGTATACAGGTTTGACTACACATGTGAGGGGTTAATGCCTGCACCAATATAGTGAAAGTGTAAAACATTGACTAGTAATCTGACCTCACTGCTAAAAAAGGCCAAATCATGTTTCTATTTAAATCTAGTGGTCTGCACAGGTTTTTGTTTAGGGGTAGAGGACTGGTTATTAGATAAGATATAAATAACAAAAAAATAATAAATATTAAAGTAAAATTGATATTAACAATAATAAACTTAAATAATATTTGATTTCATATAGCGCAGCTCACACTCAAACGCCATTCCATATATGAGTCTAATACATAATTGCCACAGGTCAGAAATTTCAAGTACATTTTCTGTCATACTTGCAGGAATGTAATATAAAATGCAGGAACAACCATAGGTTTTCTCTGGGCAAGAGCATTGTCTCAGTGTGGATAGAAGGCCAAAACTTTGAGAAAAAGATGCATTTTCAAATTTATCTAGCTTAATATGGATGTAGCCTAATATTTACATGAATAAATCTGGTGATACTATTCACTCCTGTTACTTTTACTCAGTTACTATATACAAGTATAGGATATATGAGTATATGAGTAACAGGACTGAAAGTAACAGGATTGAGATTTTAGGATAAAATTAGCAAATACATATAATCTACCCACATTGAGTACATGCTAATATTATGAGAATACTCAACAAATTATAGTGATTCACCACAGATTTGTATTTTTAAAATAAAAAAGTAACATCTAAGAAATAATTTAGGTACCAGGACAGTATATTTATAATAACGCACCCATCCACCGTTACAATATCATCAAATATACAGAAAAGAAAATAAGACCGCATGCTTCCGATCATTTCATTGCCTTCAGAAGATCCAGATGTTGCAATATTATGTTGAAAATGTGTCTTGTGGAATTTTCCGAGTTTTTTAGAGGGGGGAATGTGTTAGGGTAACAGGACTGAGTGAAAACCTGGGGACACGACTAAAATGTGTATTTTATCCAAAATATTATACATTTATTTTGAAATAAATATATTTAAAGCACAGATGGGATATGGAGGTACACAAAAAATAAAAATAAAAATGATTTCTGAAGGATTTTAAACATTATATTTCAAGTTAAAATGTAGCGTTAGACACTGGGGACATGTACAAATGCTATATTTTCAGTGTTTTATGTAGTTTTTAATAACTTTTTTAATTATATATTTTAAATTTGCAGTTAGAATAATGTGCAGGACTCTTTGCTTAATAATAAAATGTATTTTATAGTTAACTTCTATGCATGTTTGTACCTATAATGTCCTGGGGACACAAATGGCACCCATTCGGTGGAATGGCTGCCGCTATCGGGGAGGATCCACATACCCACAATGTGTAATGAACAAACTCAATGAAAGGACGGTCATCCACTCCAGAAGAGCTCTTTCAGGGTCTCATCATGAGAGAGTGAGTAAGGAATTTGTACCCACAATTTCAATTCCTGACAGACCTGAGACTTAAACCATCAACCTTCGGTTACAAGTCAGACTCTCTAACCATTAGGCCACGACTGTCCTATAAATCATTCCACTGCACATCATTTTAGAGCTGTAGGTAGCCCTCCACATATTCCTCCAGCATCCAGCCTTTCTTAAGAAGGCAGTCCTCATCTTCAGTTTTGGTCTGTGCTTCTATCACAATCAAAGGAAATGCATGACACAGGTAATTCATAGCAGACATTTTTAAGTGTTTATTTAAGGAGAATAAACACTTACACACCACTAATACTCGACGAGCACAGACAAAGGACTGAATAGAACAGGGAGTATATATACAAAGAGTTAACAAAGGAAACTAACTATGGGCCGATAAATACTAAACGGATGGGGTAAAACATGAAACCAAGAAACATGAACAAAAGCACAATTAAACAAAACATGATCCTGACAGGCATAAGCTGATTGTACAAAAATGTACAAATGAGAATGTGTAAAAATGTATGAATAAACATGTACACATTTATTTTAAAATTAAACCGTTCAACTTTGGGAAAAATGCAGCACTTGTCGTGGTCACTTTTTACCCAGCCATCCAATCAATGGCGGAGGGGCAGGACAAATACTACACTGACCCTACTTGTACAATGACTGAACAACAGTGGAGAAGTTAATATTGCTGGTTACTAAATTTTTTTATTCAGTAATATTCTTCAAAATGGGTTACTAGTAATATGTTTCTTCCATGGATTTTCCAAATCATAGCAACAAAAGCGAACACGCGCGGCTTATTTACGAATCATTGGAATCCAGAGCAGAGTTTTTGGGAAGGTCTGTTTTATGTGCAAATTACTCAGAATTGACAAATATATTTAAACAACTTTCATGAATGAGGCCCATTGTACGAAAACGTATAAGTGAGATGAAACAAATTAGCCACCAACTTTTTTTTTACAGTCAGTGGGGCATAAGCTGATTGTACGAAGATGCACAAATGAGATTGTACAATTTCATTCAAATTAGCCAACAGGTTTTTAATCATAGCTGGGGTGTAAGCAGATTGTACAAAAAAAATGGATAAGCGAGATCGTACAAATTCATGTGACTTACCCACCAACTTTTTCTTTTTTTTTTACAGACCGTAGATTGATCGTATGAGAACATACAAAAGAGATTGTAAAAGTTCATATGAATTAGCCAACTATTTTTAATCGTCATTACGTCTCATCTGATCATATGAAAACATGAATGAGATCATGCAAGTTCATATGAATTAGCCTCCATTTTTTCCCCTGAGATTGCGTTGTAATAGGTTGCCTTACCTTTTAAGTTAGGTGAACTTTTTTATAGTGTTTGACAAGGGTAAATGTACATGATTTGCCTTTGCCTGGGCTTTCTGGTATATTTTGAACTAAAACTGGGCTAAATTTAGGAGTGATATATTTGTTAGCGCCTGGATTCTTGCAGAAGGACGTGTCTTTACCTCTGTCTGAGGTGAGAGAGTCAAGCACCACTCACTGATGAAATCTGACTTCACCGCATCCACATGACTACATTACTCAAGAGACATTAAGGATTCAAGGACCTCTTGGTTTAGCTCACTAAATCCCAGACAGAATCCCATTCAGAAGAAATGAACGAATGCGCGAGAGCGCCGCAAATGTCTTTCCTGACATCTGTCGGGCAAAGGTAAAATCATAACATCCTCCCATCCAGAAACTGATCTCATCTTAATCTGGCACACATAATGGTCTCTGGCTGAGCTTGAGAGATTTCATAAGGAAACCTCATGCATGTGGAGACCAGTGCTGTTTCTTGTCCCAGAAGCGTGACGCTGCCCCCAGTGGGCTGGGCTGGTTCTGCATGAATGGAGCGGAGAGGAAGGGAGCGTCGTAGTCCTCACTTTCATGTCTCTTATCTCAAACACAGAGATGTCTTTGAGCTGAAGGTAATGTTGGGCGTTAGCTTATCACACCCATTTGTTCCTTTTGTTTGCCCTAGATTGTGTGGAAAATGCTTCCCGTTGAAAGGCCCCACATCCGTCTTGCTCATCCGAACGAGGTTTAATTTGTTATTAGTTATTATTCTTCCTCCCAGGTTTCTTTTGTCCCAACTAAAGCTGAAGTTTAGGTTCAGTAGCGTTTCTGTGCTTTTAAATACCAGCAGTATACGTCAATTGGTAGAGGCCATTTCAGTCTGAGCGTGACTCATTCTACAGGCATGATGGCATTAGTTAAGGGGTAACAATTAGCATAGGCAATTAACCTTTGGAGGCACACCAATCTAGTAAAAGAGGACATGAAGAATGACCATCCACCGATATAAATCCCATATATTGCATCCTATGTAAGATCATTTTTCAAGTTAAATGATTGAAAACTCTGGGGAAGTGTGATATGGCCTCTTTTCTAGAATTATCCTAGAATATGATTGTTTATACTGAACTTATAGTTTAATTTCATAGGCTTTCTAGAAGAGTTACTTATATGAGATTTATATGCAGAAGAGTTTTTAAAGTTTTTTTTCACAGTGATGCCATAGAAGAATCATTTATTTCCTCAAAGAACATCTCAGTGATCAATCCTTAAAATATTTTTTTTAGTGTGAAGAACATTTTATGATCTAAAGATCCATTTTCCACTTTAAAGAACCTATATATTCACTGTAAACCTATAAAATAAAGATAAATTAACAATAAAAAAAATAAATACTCAAAGTTAAAATGTTGTTACAGTTTTCTATTGTACTACATCAGAGCTTAAATAAGAACAGCTTTATATTTATACAAGAATATTTAGAACCAAGATTTTAAATCTGGGTTCCATGCATTAAATGTATAAAAATATAGTTTATCGAAAAATTTGTTTGTAAATGTGATTAATTTGTACTATAGCTATTTTATTTTAAATGACCAACCTCTTATATAACTGAATAGCAGTTTTGTAGCATGAATCCATAATTTTAAAAAATATATATTATTATTATTTGATATAATATTAAATTAATATTATTTAATATAAGATTTAATATAAGTGTTTTAGAATTTAGTGTTTATAAATGTAATTTTGCTATGATTTCATTATTTGTTTTTTTTATTAATATTTGTATTAATTTTATTGCTGTCAAACAATTAATCATGATTAATCGCATCCAAAATAAAAAAATTTGTTTACATAATATATATGTGTGTGTGTGTGTGTGTGTGTACTGTGCATATTCATTATGTATATATAAATGCATGTGTGTGTGTATGTATGTATATATATATATTTCAGAAAAATGTTATGTTTATATATTAAATATATTTATATATATAATAAATTATATGAAATGACATGTAAATGCATGTAAATATTTTCAAAATATATACATGCATGTGTATTTATATGTACATAATAAATATACATCACACACACACATTATGTAAACAAAAACGTTTATTTTGGATGTAATTAATAGCGATTCATATTTTTAAAGCACTAATTTAATATTTATAATATTAAAGGGGTGGTTGATTGCGATTTCACTTTTGGAACATTAGTTAGTGTGTAATGTTGCTGTTTGAGCAGAAACAATATCTGCAGAGTTGCGGCGCTGAAAGTTCAATGCAAACGGAGATATCGTCTTTTAAAATTCTGGCAGTTTAATGCCTACAAAAACGACAGGTAAGGGACTACATCTGTTACGGGGTTGACGAGACGTGAGACATGCGGATCCATCTGCAAGGCTTTATTATAAGACATGGTCAATACAGGCAGGGTCAGACAGTAGCAAACAGGTATAACAAAGACAGGGCAGAGAATAATCCAAGGGCAAGCGTGGGTCGGCGATCAGCGTACAGTATCCAGAGGGTTAGGCAGAGAGATAATCCAAGGTCACGAGCAATAATCCAAACGAGGTGATATCAGAGTCCAAAGGGCAAAGCAGAGAGAATATTCAGAAATACGGGCAGGATCAAACACGGGTAAACAAACTAGGTAACAGGAAACGCTTTGTATGCAGACTAGGCTAACAATACTCGGCAGGGTGTGAGAGACAGTCCAGGGTTTATGTAGCGTGTGTGATTGGGTGATGGTGATGTGAGATTGTGTTCAGGTGTGAGCGTGATGATTGTGAACAGCTGTGTGGGTGCAGTGAATGATGGGAGAGTGACCCCTGGTGGTGAGTGAGGCAAAGTTCATGACTTGGATTTGTGACATAGCCCCCCCCCCAAGGAGCGGCTTCCAGACGCTCCTAAACAATCCTAGGAGGGCAGAGGAGCGGAGGCGGAACAGGGAGAGGGACGGGGGGCCAGGTCCAGGTGGAAGCCAGGGTGGAGAGGATGGAACTGGAACCCACCAGGGCGGAGCAGGCGGATCTGGAGCCCACCAGGGCGGAGCAGATGGACCCGGAGCCCTCCAGGGCGGAGCAGACAGAACTAGAGCCCTCCAGGGCGGAGCAGACGAGACTGGAGCCCCCCAGGGCGGAGCAGACGAGACTGGAGCCCCCCAGGGCGGAGCGGACGGGACTGGAGCCCCCCAGGGCGGAGCGGACGGGACTGGAGCCCCCCAGGGCAGAGCAGACAGGACCAGCGACCACCAGACCAGAGTAGGGCCGTAGACCGGGCAGGAAACCATGTCTGAGTCCGAGATCTGGGGGAAAACAGAGACAGACAACACAGAGAGAGAAGAGACAGACAACACAGGGAGAGTAGAGACAGACAACACAGGGAGAGCCTTCCTGGTCTCAGGGGCCGTGGCTGAGCAGGTCTGGGAGTCACAGGCGGCCTCCATAGCCGTGCCAAGGCAGGACAGGAAATCCCAGACGGCCTCCATAGCAGTGACAGGGCCGGACGGGTAATCACTGATGGCCTCCATAGCCGTGACAGGACAGGACAGGGAATCACAGGCAGCCTCGATAGCCGTGACAGGACCTGACAGGAATTCATAGGCGGCCTTCGTAGCCGTGACAGGGCAGGGCATGGAATCACAGGCGGCCTCTATAGCCGTGACTGGGTAGGACAGAGACTCACAGGCAGCCTTCATAGCCGTGACTGGACAGGGCAAGAGTTCACAGACGACTTATTTAGCCGGGGCAGGACAGGGCGTGAGTTCATATACCGCCTCCCTGGCCGGGGCAGGACAGGGCGAAAGTTCATAGGCAGCCCTCTTAGCTGTGACAGGGCAGGCTGAGGATTCACAGGCGGCCTCTATAGCCATGACTGGACAGGGCAAGAGTTCACAGACGGCTTCTTTAGCCGGGGCAGGACAGGGCGAGAGTTCATTGGTGGATACCACCGACACCTCTGGAGGTTCTGCAGCTAACGCCGCCACCTCTGGAGGTTCTACGGTGGTAACATGACAGGCTGAGAGTGTGTTGCTGGGCGCCACCACCTTGCAAGGAGCGGAATCGAGAACCACCGCTTCAGAAGGTTCTGCAGCAGGTGCTGCCACCTCTGGAGACATTACAGTGGACGTCGCTACCTCAGGCAGTCCAATGGTGGTGTACGCAGCCCAAATGCAACATAAAGCGATCCCTATCATGGGAAGCGCTTCAGACAGGGAAATCAGTTCAGGGACAGGAGGGCCAAAGTGAGTGGGTTTGGGGATACCAGCAGCGCGTGCAGACACCAGTGGTGCATCCCTCACGCTGGATATCAGACAGGGAACTCGAAGGACTGACCTTAAATCTCTGGGTGTGATAGACTCTGGCAGTTCGGCGAAGACATGAAGAGGCTCATGCTGAGGAGCTGAGACGTGAAGAGGCTCTGGCTGAGGAGCTGAGACATGAAGAGGCTCTGACTGAGGAGCCGAGACGTGAAGAGGCTCTGGCTGGTCAGCTGTGACGTGGCGTGACTCTGGCTGGTCAGCTGTGACGTGGCGTGACTCTGGCTGGTCAGCTGTGACGTGGCGTGACTCTGGCTGGTCAGCTGTGACGTGGCGTGACTCTGGCTGGTCAGCTGTGACGTGGCGTGACTCTGGCTGGTCAGCTGTGACGTGGCGTGACTCTGGCTGGTCAGCTGTGACGTGGCGTGACTCTGGCTGGAGAGCTGAGACGTGGTGTGACTCGTGACGATCAACTGTGGCTTGGCGTGACTCGTGACAATCAACTGTGGCTTGGCTTGGCTCACGGAGATCACAGGTGGCTTGGCTTGACACGTGATGATCAACTGTGGCTTGGCTTGACTCACGGAGATCGCTGGTGGCTTTGCTTGACTTGTGACGATCAACTGTGCTTTGGTTGGACTCGTGACGATCAACTGTGGCTTGGCTTGACTTGTGATGATCAACTGTGCTTTGGCTTGACTTGTGATGATCAACTGTGCTTTGGCTTGACTTGTGACGATCAACTGTGGCTTGGCTTGACTCACGGAGATCACTGGTGGCTTGGCTTGACTTGTGACGATCAACTGTGGCTTGGCTTGACTCACGGAGATCACTGGTGGCTTGGCTTGACTTGTGACGATCAACTGTGCTTTGGTTGGACTTGTGACAATCAACTGTAGCTTGACTTGACCTTTTAACATAGGCTGTGACTTGACTTGGTTCTTCAACATCAGCGGTGATTTGACTTGACTCCTTAACATCACCGGTGACTTGACCTGGCTTTTTAACATCAGCGGTGACTTGACTTGACTCCTTAACATCAGCGGTGACTTGACTTGGCTTTCTAACATCAGCGGTGACTTGACTTGACTCTTTAATATCAGCGGTGACTTGACTTGACTCTTTAATATCAGCGGTGACTTGACTTGACTCCTTAACATCAGCGGTGACTTGACTTGACTCTTTAACATCAGCGGTGACTTGACTTGACTCTTTAACATCAGCTGGGAACTGACCTGGCTTGTGATTGGCCGCAATGACGCTACGGGGTGTTGTTGTTGCCGCCATTTTGTGAGCGTGATCTAGCGTGGCTGTGTCCACACAATTGGGTGCGGTGTCTCGTTCCTCCGCGACCCCCACAGTGAACGAAGAGCCAACACATAGCAAAGCATAGTCCAGGAACTGACTGAGAGATGAACGGGGACCCTCACGGATTAGCTGTGATTTCAGCGGCTGATTAATGCCCTCACAAAAGAAGTCTATGAGTACACAGTCCGGCAGATCAGAAAAATGGGCGAGGTCTAAGTATTCTTGTATATACTCCTCGAGTGGTCGCGAGCCCTGCCTGAGGTGTAACAAAATTCGTGCAATGTCCATACCTGGCCAATATCCACTAGAAAAGCCGCTGGATCCTTTGTTGGCCGAGTATTCTGTTACGGGGTTGACGAGACGTGAGACATGCGGATCCATCTGCAAGGCTTTATTATTAGACATGGTCAATACAGGCAGGGTCAGACAGTAGCAAACAGGTATAACAAAGACAGGGCAGAGAATAATCCAAGGGCAAGCGTGGGTCGGCGATCAGCGTACAGTATCCAGAGGGTTAGGCAGAGAGATAATCCAAGGTCACGAGCAATAATCCAAACGAGGTGATATCAGAGTCCAAAGGGCAAAGCAGAGAGAATATTCAGAAATACGGGCAGGATCAAACACGGGTAAACAAACTAGGTAACAGGAAACGCTTTGTATGCAGACTAGGCTAACAATACTCGGCAGGGTGTGAGAGACAGTCCAGGGTTTATGTAGCGTGTGTGATTGGGTGATGGTGATGTGAGATTGTGTTCAGGTGTGAGCGTGATGATTGTGAACAGCTGTGTGGGTGCAGTGAATGATGGGAGAGTGACCCCTGGTGGTGAGTGAGGCAAAGTTCATGACTTGGATTTGTGACAACAACGAGTTACTTCCCGGGTCTGTTACATCACAAACCCAGATAAACCCCGCCCCCGGGAACACGCAGCAAAGGGGGCGAGGCCATGCTGCGCTGCTTTAGAGAAGAGGAAGAGAAAACTAGGGATGTACGTAAAAATCTATTCATATGAATCGCGATTCTGTCTTCTAACGATTCTAATGGATTCTCAAGTTTCAAAATCATTAAAGCAATGATTCTTAATACTGTTACTCGTGTCACCCTGCTCTGCATATCTCTCTCTCTCTCTCTCTCTCTCTCTCTCTCTCTGATCATAAGATCAGCTCCAACAAACTGTTCAAATTATAGACTTATTTTCACACAGCAAAAAGAAGCATTATAAATGGACACGCGTGCGGTTGCTGTGCTGTATTAAAGCTTTAATCAGGATAAAACCGTATATTAAAAGCTAACAGAAGCAGTAGCACTTACAAATAACAGCGTATTTAAAAGTATGAGACAACAACAACCAAACATACCATTAAGACCCGTGCTTGCACAGGTTCTGCACAATCCTCTTCACTAATATCCTCTGGGTCTCAATTGGGCTCAAATTGATAAGCATTATAGACAACGCCACTGTTTACAATTCAACCGGAGCGCATGCTGCTGAGGAGAGGGGCGGGACGTTCAGGCGTTTAGCCAATCACAACACACTGAGCCAGCTAACCAATCTCAGCCCATCGAGGGAGGGGCTTCATAAACCAGGAAATAAATCGAGGCATTTGTCAGAGAAGGGAAATTATGTGATAAATAAAGCGTTTTTTAAAAAAAACAAGCATGAACACATGCTAGACTGCACCCCATAAACACAATCAAGCCTAGAAAAAAAACAGTCAACCACCCCTTTAATACTTTGTCAGTTTTAGTTGTAGTTACTGTTTAATTTTAAACTGCTCTGACAATACAGTGTCACAATGAACTTTTGACCTGGCAAAGGATGTAAAGCCACTTGGGAAACAAGGTCAACATCGGCATACTATAAAAACAAAATAATGCTAAAATAATGAAAGTATCTAATTAAATAATGCCATACATCTACCTTGGACAGACTGACAAAGTGCTCTTATATTATTATGATAGGCTTATGCTGAGTTATAAGGAAGTTATATATTGAAACTATATACTGATTTCTTACCACTTACTGCATGTGATATCTAGTGATTTTTCTGCCTCAAATAATGTATTTGAATGATCTGCATGTGTGCATGTCTACATGCGATTAACTGTGATTCATTTAATTAATTGACATGTAATGTAAAACAAGTTTCATATTGGAGAGTGTGGACTGAGTGAATGTGTTGGTCCAGGTTGTCCATTGATTGAAGAGCGGACATTAATCACTCCCACACCTCTGCCAAAGACAACAGTGACGTAGCAGAGCAAGACCCTGTCATTCTGCACACAGCAGCATGTGTGGTCAGTGTGATAACAGACACTGAGCCGTCGAGCTCTTTCAGTCCTCTTCACTCACCTCAGGAGCCGAGCACAGCCGTGAGCCGCCAGAATGAAAGCGTGTGTGAAGTGCAGGAGCTGCCATTGTTTGCTCTCGTGACTCCTGCGGTGCGCTGGCATGTCTGATAACGGACAGGCATGCTGGGAGGATGCTAATCACTCTGTCCTCAATGAGACGCGGCTGACAACAGCTGGAAAGAACAATGACTCCAAACAATAACATGGATGATTGGTTTGAATGAAGCTGTCCACCCACACATCTAAAGCTGAGAGCGAAGTGATACCAAAGCAATTTCCAGATTAAATTGAGGAAATTACAAAATTATTCTTGTTCTTCTTGTTTTTTTCTTCTTATGGCGATTAGTAGTAGTAAATTATTAATAACCATCAATATATTATAAAAACAGTAAATAAAAAGATAAACAATCAAACAAACAAAAAACTAAATAAACAAAATATTATTAATAGAGTGTATTAACACATTTTATTTATTTATTTATATTGATGTTATATAAAAATATTTTTGTTTGTATTATTATTATTAGTAGTAGTAGTAGTAAATTATTAAAAAATCATATTTTGCCAATAACCCTAAATAAGTCATTATTAAATATTTAAACTAGTAGTATTAATAAACTATATAAATACATTTATTTATGTGGATGTTATTCAATAATAATAATATTTTTACATTTTTAAATAACAACAATGATCAATAACAAAAACAATAAAAATAATAACAATTATTTTTTTTAAGTAATAGTATTAAGCACCACATATTATGATTGGTAGTTGTAAAATATCAATAAGCATCAATATATTATTAATAACTATAAATTGTTTATTGATTATTAAATAATGTATTAGCATTAATAAACTATAAATATTTATAGTTTTTATTAATAACAATGTATTAGTAACAATGGTAAATAATTGTATTATTAATAATAAATAATATCCATATAATTAAATAAATGTGTTTCCTGATACTAATTTAAATAATTAATAATTACTATTTTCTATGTGATAGCCAGAGCAGTGTAAAAGTTGACTGCTTGTCGGTCCAGGTCAAAAAATGCTACACAAAATTTAACACTTAACTATGAGCAATAGTAATAGTGATACTTGTCTTGACAGCCCACTAATGATACATTTTAAATCATGGTGCAAGGTTTACTTGCAAATGTGTCACTTGATATCGTCTTGCAGCAGAAAAAGGTCAAACTGCATATATGACATTGTGACAAAGTCTTATAATTTTGATATCATGTATCATGCAATTACAAAGTCCATTCACTTTCAAGGAAATTATAGTGAATCACATTATGTTGCCGTGTTATTTTGCATAAAACATCTACATCTGCTAACATGAGAATTTCCCATAAAATTCCAGGAAGTCTGCAAAAAATATTTAATATCATAATGTGATGTTTTTGTAACATAATAATTATATCCTCATACTGCAATGTCTATCTAACATAGCCCTATAGGACAGGGATTTATTTTCAGGTGCTTTGCTTTTGTGATAAAAAAAAAAAAGATTTTTGATTAAGCATGTACTATACTTAACATACTTTCCATTGTTATGTTGATGATACTCAACAAGACCAGATGAAACTTCTAAATTATCTAAGCTAACAGAGTGTGTTAAAAATGTAAAAGATTGGATGACCAATAATTGTCTCCTATTAAATTCAGATAGGACGGAGATATTACTTATTGGACCAAAAAACAGTACACAGAATCTCTTGGATTACAATTTGCAACTAGACGGATGTACTGTTACTTCCTCTACAGTCAAAAATCTGGGTGTTATATTAGACAGCAAAAGAAATCATATTTCCAAATGTTACAAAAACAGTATTCTTCCATCTTAGAAACATTGCCAAGCTAAGGAACATGTTACCTGTTTCTGATGCAGAAAAGCTAGTTCATGCATTCATGACCTCTAGACTGGACTATTGTAATGCACTGCTAGGTGGTTGTCCTGCATCTTCAATAAACAATCTACAGATAGTACAAAATGCAGCAGCTAGATTCCTTGCCAGGTCAAGAAAATATGATCTTATTACCCCAATTAAGTTTGGGGTACCTATTAAGTTCCGTATCAGTTACAAAATATTATTACTTACCTATAAGGCCCTAAATGGTTTAGCTCCTGCGTACCTAACTAGTCTTCTATCTCACTACAATCCAACCTGCTCCCGGGCGCAAAACTCTGGAATCTTGGTAGTACCTAGAATAGCAAAGTCCACTAAAGGAGGTAGAGCTTTTTCATATTTGGCTCCCAAACTCTGGAATAGCCTTCCTGATAACATTCGGGGTTCAGACACACTCTCTCTGTTTAAATCTAGATTAAAGACACATCTCTTTAGCCAAGCATTCACATAATGCATTCATATAATGCGTCTCATAATCTTGTACTGCAGTTATATCTGATCAAACTCACATTATTATTCTTTAGCTTTGGTTGAACAAATAATTTTTGCTTGGATGGAACAACAGCTACGCAAATTATGTCTCTATTTGTTTCTGTTTCTGCCAGTAACTAGGAATTACACAAGCTTCAGTTTGGATCCAACCCTTAAATGATCTGAGATGACCGAACATCTGAGGAGAGATGATGCCGACCCCTCAGAGGATGTCGACCCTCAGACAACATACAGAATTACCACATTTTGCCATAAGTTAAATATATTAAGCTTCTACAATATATAAATATATTGTAGAAACTTAATTTCCTGTAAAGCTGCTTTGCAACGATTGTATCTTAAAAAGCGCTATACAAATAAACTTGAATTGAACTTAACATAAAATGATATCTTTCCATTTAAATAAACATAATTGGCCTGAAACGCATAGAGCAGCATTGAAGAGTGACTTAATCCAATCATGTAGACCTCAACTAGGACACATAGGAAAAAAAAAACCGCATACTCACTGAAATGAACCTCAATAATGATGTATTTGGACACATTTGTCCTCATGGGACAGTTCATTTTAGTAGAATTTGATGTTAGCATATTGCGAATGTAGCAACGTGGCGTCTACGACTACGCCACCCTAGGACTTGCACCCAGGGAAATACTACGCACCCTCAGGTGCAACTCAAGGAAGCACAGGTTCAATTCTACTGAATAAGCAAGAGACGTGACTTATCAAAATAACATTTATTTTGCACAAAAATCTTTATTTCTAAAACATTTCAAAGAATGGGTCTCGTCAACAGTTTACCAAGTAAATGCCCAGTTACAAAGAGACCATAATACATCTAGCATTAACAGAAGGGACACACCACACAGCAACATCAGTGCAAAAAGATTCTTAAAGCAAATGACAAACCAATTAAAGGAACTATACCAAAAACACCCAAATACACTCTCCCCTCCTGTTAAGCTTCAGTATCACAGCTCGTCAGACATTCACCTGTGGATATGTGCACACTGACCAAGACGCATACAACAAGAGGAAAAGAAAATACATAAAACAAAATCACAAGTAATATTTAAAAATCAATCAGCTGTTTCAATGGACCAAAATCCAAGCATGTTGGCTTAATAGACTTGAACAAAAGACAAAATGTCCATGGTTTCACCACATGTCATACAGATCGATTGAACAATAGTCTTACGAACACTCAGGGAAGCAGCGGTACAGCACTGCGATGACCACACAGTCAGCTGCATACACAGGACCATGAAACAATGGGATCTGACAGTATACGAAAACAGCCGTACGAACAGCCGTAGATGAAACCAGTGTGAGAAACAGCCGTAGATACAGGGTTTATGAAACAACAGCTAGCGCTCTCAGGCCGCACCTAAAATACAAATAAAAACACGAATAGACATCCACTTTAAACGATTTCCCCCCCCTTCAAAAGAAAGGAAACCCACAATCAAACGTTTCTTACCTCATTCTCAGATAACAGTGAGCTTTACGCTACCTGCGCTCATTACTTCGTACATACACATCCCTAGTAACAAACACATATTTAAAATGTAAAACTGCGATTGTAAGGAGCAGACAATCAGGCGACTTGCCAGGGGAAAGTGACAGGACATATAGACCCCTGGAACTTTTACGGCCCACAAAACAGGAATACATCAGAGCGGAATCACCATGCCACACTTAGACTTGCTTCTTATAAAGCCACTGGGCCTCCATTAGAGCGCACCTCAATGATTGAGCCGCCAGGTGTGATCAATGACAAGACGCCGCTCAACGCCAGTGGGCGTGTCTTCCCATTTAAAATATATGCAAACATTAAAATGGAAACAGATTAATGAATCAACAAACCAGAATAAAACCCATCCTGTCACACTAAGCTAACAATACAATGCTGTAACCCTTAAAACAACACAGCATACAGATAAATATTGGCTATTTAATTAGAACTACATTGTATCTGTATTCTATTGCTACTGAATGTAATAAAATAATGCTGACTCAGTATAAGGTAAAATTGAGGTTAATTAGAAGGCAAATGTTGCTATCTAGGCAAGCAGCTCACTGGGTTGTAGAACAAAGAAGTGCTATAAGTTCTTCTTGTCATGTGACGAGAGCTTTGTTCAATTTCAGGAGACTTCAAAATGACATTATGCAGGTAATTTATTCACTTTGTGCTCTTTGTTGATTTGTGCTTAATGAGTCAAACAAAATTACTTAGCTTTCAAATGATGTCTATTTTAAATAAAGCTAATCACGTCTAACTATCTCAGCAAACATTATTGTCCCTGGTCTTTTATTTTGTGCCTACGTTTTCTGCTCAGCCATGTGTTTGCCATTAAATGGATCACTGTGAGGTGATTGTACCATTCTCAATCACAGAGCACCGGTAAAAGACAAAATAACATAGGGAGATCATAGTATGGCTACACCTCAAACAGAAACTCCATGTAGAAGTGCACGTACTCTAAGAGCAAAGTTGTTACTAATCCAGCACATGCATTGCACATCTTACTTAAGTCATGTTTTAACATTGTGCAATGCTGTTCTTCCCCAGTTTTATCACTGTTTGATTAATCTTTTTCCTATAAGTCATCAAATAATGTCATTAAATTAATTTTCTGGACAAATTAGTTAAACTCTGGATAAATTCTAAGTCAGTATCTGAATCAAATTTTCTAACGTCTTTACAATTCCAGCTGTTTTTTTTTTCTTTGAAAAGTTTAATGGATATTTACACTGACACAAAGTTATCAGCAATACAAGTAGAATGAGTGACAGAGACTGCTGGAATGGAGACAAAGGAAGTAATTAATTTCTTTAGATTAGTGCTCATTTGCTTTGTGCATGAGTTCATCTATCCATCCTCCAAACCTCTTGTCTGCTATGTAGGGTCACATGGAAAGCAGGGAAACACCCTGACAGATGGCTAGTCCATTACAGGAAAAATCAGACATAGACACGTGTACTTACACCTACGAGCAATTTAGTGTCTCCACTTCATCTGACCTGCATGTCTTTGGATTGTGGAGAAAACTGAACTGGGGACTCGAACCTTGGAGCTTCTCAGCTCAGCTGGGACTCAAACCTGGGAGCATCTCAGCTCAGCTGGGACTCAAACCTTGAACCTTGGAGCTTCTCAGCTCAGCTTGGACTCAAACCTTGGAGCTTCTCAGCTCAGCTGTGACTCAAACCTTGAACCTAGGAGCTTCTCAGCTCAGCAGGGACTCAAACCTTGGAGCTTCTCAGCTCAGCTGGGACTCAAACCTTTAACCTTGGAGCTTCTCAGCTCAATCGGGACTCAAACCTTGGAGCTTCTCAGCTCAGCTGGGACTCAAACCTTTAACCTTGGAGCTTCTCAGCTCAATCGGGACTCAAACCTTGGAGCTTCTCAGCTCAGCTGGGACTCAAACCAGCTGAACTAGGGACCATCTTGCTGTGAGGTGATAGTGCTACCCACTGAGCTATGGGCTCAGTCGTTGGCACATCCATTGGGAGTGCAGACAGTGGTCCATTTGGATGGTAACCCTTTAGTGTAATTTTTTAACATGCAGGGTACTCCACTGCTTTCAATAAGAAACCTTTGGTGTCTATGCAGATGTGAAAGGAATGGGAATTTTATCGTCATTTACATTTACATTAATATTTAGTCATTTACATTTAGCAACTTACAAATGAGGACAATAGAAATAATCAAAACCAACAAAAGAGCAATAATATGCAAATGCTATAACAAGTCTCGGTTAGCCTAATGCAGTACACGTAGCAAGGTGTTTTTTATAATAAAAAAGTAAACAAGTAGATAGAATAGAAAAAGAATAGAGTAAGCTAGTGTTAGATGCCTTTTTTAAGAAAACAAGCAGTTAGAAAACAAATAGAGCGTGCAAGTGTTAGAGGGGCTTTTTTTTAACAAAAAAAGAAAACAAATAGACAAAATAGAATTAGAATAGAGAGTGCTAGAGTTAGCGGGTCAAAAAAAGATGGAAGGGATGTGTTTTTAGCCTTTTCTTCAAGCTGGTTAAGGACCCAGCTGATCGAATTGACCTGGGCAGGTCATTACACCAGGAGGGAACATCGTCATGATGGAATTATATATTGGGAATTCATTCTGCCAATCTGACATATATGTTGTGGTTTGATTTTCAATTAAAACAGCCACAACACATTCATTTACATTTCATTGCACTATTTAGACATTTCTGAGGATGAAACGCATCCCCTACCCCTAAACCTAACCACTTATTTGTTTACTGTATGTCTGCAGCAACAATTAGTCCACAACAATTTTCCTTTTGAGGACAATAAATTATACTACTACTACTTCTCAGTGTAAAACAGAGGATATAACAGGAATACACATCTACAGTCACAATTTATTCAAAAAGTATTAATATTCCAAGTCTTCCAAGGCCGATAGATTGATTTGTGTGAGTAATAGATGCGATCACATCTCCATCATCTGGCGTATAACAAGTGTTATCTCAGCATTGGTTGCGAAATGGCATTGGCTCTTATGTAGCTTGTGACCAATTGATAAAGTTCGGGAGCATCTTTTGAATGAGATATGGGCAGGATCATTTTCAGCGATTAATTCCATGTTTTACATAAAGAGATCATATGGCTTTAGAAGTCTTAGAATGCAACACAAGTTGTTTGTAACATTTTTTTAACTGTTTTAGATCAGTTTTTGCAATAAATACCTGTGACTGTACTTTTATTTACCTGTTACATGTTTATTGTTGAGAAGAGGGTTTAGGGTAGGGGTGGGGTTAGGTGCTCCAACATATCTATGAAAGTATAAATGTATATAAAATCAGTTCTACTTGTACAAATGCATTTTTTTTTTACTGTTTGTATTTATTACAAAGCAGGAACAAAAAATGATCAGAGATCAGAGGGGGAACAGGATTAGGAAAGGTCCATGAGCCGGGACTTGAGTTTGGGTAACCCGAGCACTGTTGCAGCGTGTTGGAGAGCTCCCCACAAGGCTATGACCCCGACACACTGGTGTGGGCTTGACAGCAGACTACTACCCAACAATATTTTGCCCTCCACAGAAAGGTCACCAAAGTGTGAACTTTTGGACTACCAGGACTGAGGGCGTCATTTGGGATGGGGCCTAGGAAAGCTGCACTTGAGAGTCATCTCTGGAGACATTCTTGCTCAGCCACTTGAAAGCAGGGTGGAGGTACACCACTGACGTGCCAAACGTGATATCCGACAGTAATCCAGGCCTCTGGTGAAATCACGGCCGTGTCTCCAACTGTGATGGTGGTTTCCGAGGCAAATATTTATGTGGGCAGGTCAGTCAGGTATAATGGGGTTGGAAGGGTGGGAAATGGAATATTGCAGTGTCTTGGCCTGGTTCGTAGACTCAGATCTCTGCTGGTGCTGAAAGCTTTTTGCCAGACCCTGACCTTCACAAGTATTGTAGGGTCATGGTAACCCTCGTGTTGCAAAAAGTCACATGATCCACATGCTACACATATGTATACCCAGTTTATTTGGAGACCAATAGGAAATCTAACTTTTTCAAAAATTTTGCAGATCAGGGATTACTACACATAAGCACAATGTAGGCTACCCTGCTTAAACAAGCCTTAAAGTTTTTGTTGGTCTTGTCTGATTTTAAGCTCAAAACTTGGCCAAATTGTTATTTAACTGGTTTAGCTACTTAATCTTCTGGTCTCTCAGCCTGACCAGAATCCAAAACTAGTCCGGCCTGGGAACCCAGTTAACCTTAGGCTGTTTTTTAAGATTTTTTAAGCATAAAAGTGTTATTTAAGGAGCATTTTTGTTGCATTGCATTACATCAGCCAATAAATGTAAACTCTTTTTAGATACAAAGTTGGATTTCCGATAACGCTTATAATGAACAAAGACATTTTATTTTAAGCAACTTTTTTATTTTGAGTAACACAAAAATTGCTCATGGTCACACACATGCTGTAAACTCTTTAATTTAGTTGCATGTTACTAAATTAATCATGTATTGTATCTAAATACTTTGAATTCTACATATCTGCATTCTAGAAATATCCAGACTAGCTAAATTTAAAAATTCAATAGCAGTTATATTTTTATCTTATTATATTTTCTTTGTTACATTAATATACTTCCTCATTCTTCAGAATATGCAAGCACATCTGGCAAAGCAGAAAAAATATAAATACACTTAACCTCTAAACAAGGTCTTTGTGAAGAGCCAGGTTTTTATTAGGTGCTATTAGCAGCAATAACAATGCATCGGAATACCAATAATAGCAGGCTTGCTCTTATCAAATCTGCCTTTTTATTAACTTCCAGATTGTATTAGCCAAAATAGCTCCCCCTGTTGTGCAGTGATCTCAAACTGGGTCAGAGGTTTCCGCTTATTAAAATGTGTCATCCAGCGAGTCTGTGATATTAGCATGATAAGCCAGAACAAGTCGGATCTTGCAAGGAGAACTTACAGGGATCCCAGAGTAGACCATCAGATAATACTTGACAAGACCTTCCAGGAAACTAAACTTTGTAATACTGTAGAACTTTAAATGAAAACTAGATTTTAACATCGTCAGTGGTGTTCGCTTGTGCAAATATTGCCACCACAACGCCAATATTTTATGCCGTTTTATTGGATGTTCTGTGAGTTTGCTAGTTCGTCAATGACATTGCCTGGGTAACTTAATATTTACATTAATGCATTTCAGAGACATTTACATTCAAAGTACACATTTTATCAGCACTTGCTTTCCCTGGTAATCAAACCCACAACCTTTGCATTGCTAACACTGTACTCTACTGATTGAGATACAATAACTGATATAAAAGTACTCGTACCACAATATAAGATTTTGGTATATATAGGAACCATCAAACCCCTGTAGAGTTGTTTTAATCCGCAATCCCAAATATAAGCATTAGTGATGCTAATCAGATGTCAAATTAAACTGGCCTATCAAAATAAGACCTCTTGAAGTACCAGCAAATGAATGAAGATTAAAGGTTAAAGCATCAGTGACTGGAGTTCTAGTGAAATGAGCAACACTATTTTGTAGTGCTGCAAAAGCACATGTGTTCCTGGAAACTGAGCTGTGAGTGATTGAATAAAATCACAGCAGAGATCACTGAAAAAGATATCATGACATTAAGAGAACTCATTCTCCGTGACCCCTGCTTGATCTCCTCTGTAGCCATTTGCACTGATCATAGAGAGGTTAAGCTCAAGAAAATTGGACCACACGGCACAAAGAGATTAGAAGTTCAAGTTGCCATAATACCCCAGCGGCATTCAGACGGACGGGATCGGGGGCCAGCCTGGGACCGTGACAGCGCAGGGGAAAGTTCCTGTAGGAAACGCCTTCTTAAATGGACATAGACGCGGGAATTAGACTTCCCCTATCTAGTGTTTCAGGTGTCACTATACTTTCAGAAAGGAAGCAAATCCCACAGGAAGAAAAAGATGCCTCTTGGCTGTGTCTGTGAACATATTACAAAGAGGAAGTGTGGAAACAACTTGAACAAATACAGCCATCGTTCATATTCAGTTGCAGAATGAATGACTTTACCATGAGACTTGCACACACTACTTTTTAACAATCCAATTAGGACGATCACATGGGGCTTTGACCTATAAAATGTTCTATGGTTTAAAGTTGTCTATTGTTTTCTGGCAACCATAAATAACATATAATCATCAACAATGATAAATCTGACTATTTGTGCTTCATATACTGTTTAAGTCCACCTCTTTACTGAGGTAAAATCACTGTAAGCCACTCTCATGGCTTATTGCTTTAATGTAAACCTGTATACTGTTAGTTGGGTAAAATACATTATGAAATTACAGTAACTTTAAAAGATAATAGATGTTCAATGACTAATTGATTAATAATTGCATATAGTGCATATTCCTTGCAAGGATGTGCTTAAATAATTGCTCAAATTAATATTTCTGAGATAAAAGGTGCAGTTGCTCCAAGTGCATTAGTGTAATTATGACCAAAAAAATCATTATATGCAGTAAATGCAGAATATGTCAAGGCAAAATTGGTTAAAACAGTAATAATAAATATGTTTTTAATATAATAAATTATAATGTATAATACATTATAAGTTGTGTTATATATATATATATATATATATAGTATTTATTTTGTACATTTAATATTTTTTTATTTATTTTTTCATTAGGGCAGCGCAGGTTCAGGCAGGCGGTAAGCTGATTTTTTGTAACTGTTCCACACAAGAGCAGGGAAACGGCATGAGAAAAGAAAGAGAAAAGGAGGTAAAAGCCTTTAAATTAATGATCGATGAGGCCGCTTTCTTTGACTTCAAAGCGCTCCAGAAGCACTTGAAGCACTGCTATAGTTTCCCCATTTTACCCCATGCGCCCCTCAGCAGCACGTGACCTGACCTGGTCGTCAACAGAGCCCATTGGGCGGTCTACCCCTGCTGATGTCATCAAAAGAGCCCAACAATGCCACTTTTACTTAATCTGGGCCGGCTTTTCAATGGGCAACTTTTCCCTATTCTTCCTGCGGTTTTGGCATCTGACTTTATTAGTTCCTATTCCTTATTAGATAAGTTCCCAGTGGCGGTTCCCAGTGGCGGTCCCCGGGCCTGGAACAACCTCAGACTACAGAGGAAGATGGAAGGAGAAAGACAGAAAAAAATGCAGTGGAGTTTTCTGGAACGTGTTGAGAATTTCTATGGCTAATCATTACAGAGGTCACTTTGCCGGGACTTCAAGCCCATGGTGTTTGGCACTTGTTTTGTACCTCTGGTGAATGATGTAGCACATTGGGGTGCACTAATGTAATCTGGCCAAACTTTTTTTTTTTTTTGCTTATTGTGATTTCACCCTCTGTGAGCCCCTTACAAAGGTGCGGGAAAATGTAGCACTTTTAATGAAAGGCAAAGAAACTGCCTACTTGATTAGAATTGCTTTCGAGGGGAGTCAATGAGTTGTTTTGTTTTGTTTTGTTTAATTTTTTGTTTCGTTTTGTTTGAGAATCCCAACCTGCCCAACACAGCAACAATCCTTCAACCAACTGAGTGAGTTTGGGGTGGGACTGTTTGATTAGAATTGTTTTGTTTTGTTTTTTTGTTTGAGAATCCCAATCTGCTGAACACAGCAACAATTCTTTAAGTGAGTTTGGGGTGGGACTATTTAATTAGAATTGTTTTAAGGTGAAATCAGAGTGATTTGTTCGGTTTTGTTTTTCGTTTTAGAAACCTGTTCAACACAGGAACAATTTTTCAACCAATGGAGTGATTTTGTTTGTTTTGTGAATCCCAGTCTGTCCACCACAGCAACCATCTTTTAACCAATGGAGTTAGTTTGGGGTGGGACTATTTGATTACAGTTGTTTTTAAGGGGAAATCAATGTTTTTGTGTTTTGTGTGTGTGTGTGTGTGTGTGTGTGTTGTGTGTGTGTGTGTGTGTGTGTGTGTGTGTGTGTGTGTGTGTGTGTGTGTGTGTGCGTGCGTTTTTGTGACAAACAAGGACATAAATTTGTATAATGACATGGGTATGACATATGTATTACAAGGAGAAGGTGACTTATGAGGACATTGCCCCATGTCCCCATTTTTCAAAACGCTTATAAATCATACAGTGTGAGTTCTTTTTTAAGAAAGTAAAAATGCAAAGTTTCATGTGAGGGGTAGGTTTTGGTGTATGGTTGGTGTAGGGCAATAGCACATACAGTTTGTACAGTATAAAAAACATTACACCTATGGAATGTCCCCACAATTCACAAAAACAAACGTGTGTGTGTGTACGCGTTTTTGTGACAAATCAGGACATAAATGTGTATAATGACACAGGTATGACACAGGTATTACAAGGTGAAGGTGACTTTTCAGGACATTGACCCATGTCCCCACTTTTCAAAATGCTTATAAATCATACAGGGTGAGGTTTTTTTGGGGAAAGTAGAAATGCACAGTCTCCTGTGAGGGCTAAGTTTAGGTGTAGGGCAATAGCACATACAGTTTGTACAGTATAAAAACCATTACGCCTATGGGATGTCCCCACTTTTCACAAAAACGAACATGTGTGTGTGTGTGTGTGTGTGTGTGTGTGTGTGTGTGTGTGTGTGTGTGTGTGTGTGTGTGTGTGTGTGTGTGTGTGTGTGTTTGCTTTGTTTTGTTTGAGAATCCCAGTCTGTCCAGCACAGCACCAATTCTTTAACCAATGTGATTTTGGGGTGGAACTATTTGATTGCAATTGTATTTAAGGGGAAATTAGTTTTGTTTTGTTTTGTTTTATTTTTAAAGGGCATGGAAATGTATTGTTCATAAATGTCCTCTTGTGTGTGCCATGGCATTAAGAAGAGTATACAGGTTTGGAATGACATGAGGGCAAGTAAATGATGAGGAATTTTCAATTTGGGCTGAACGATCCCTGTAGATGCCTATACAGTATGAAATTGTTTTTCTTTGCTCATCAGAGGTGCGAAACACATCACATTATTTTTCCATAAGCAGTGATTAACATTGACACCCGTACTTTTAGTATCATGACATTATGTCAAATTAGAGCATTGCTAAATTGTGTCAGATTCACTCTCATGATCAACTACTCAATCAGACATAAACAGCTGAGTCAGATAAGAGCTGACGGGATCAGTATGTGGGATCCTGGTTGCATGCTGTAACAAGTCATGGACCTGTTTACATGATAGGCTTCCAGTGTTGAGATATTTCAGTGCATTTCAGTCAAACCACACCCTTTTAGTTGAAAAAAACAACAATTAATTTTATACAGGAATTCTAACTTTCCCTTCCCTTGCAAAATCCATCCCCAGCGGACAAAAGTGACAGTCATTATTCACACAGATACACTCCCATAGTGACATTGTTATTTATTTGAATTTTCGTGTTGTCATATGACATCACTGGCATTACCATAAAAAATATTTTTGTAGCATGTTGACTCTGATAAGGCCAGGGACAAATGCTAAGGTTGACAACCTATATCCTGTCTCAGTCACTCATTATTAACAATTACGTATCATTTTTGTATTGCCTGAATCACATGTTCCACACATAGTAAATGAAAAAAGCTGTGTGAAAAAGAAAAAAAACAACATTTGTATTGTCTTTAAACATTTTAAGTAATTTCACAAAGAAAAAAAAAGAAAAAAATCTTTATTTATTTAAATAAATCAGTTTATTGTGTGGCAGGTTAAATCAATTATGTTAATTATTAAAGTTAAAATCAATAATTTGATAACGCGATTAATTTAAAACAGCATGAATGTAAACAGTTACTAACGTATAGGCCTTTGTGGTAAAGCAGAAAGGGTAGAGAATGTTTCTCATGAAAACACAATGTCATGTTTTACACATTATTTTCTTTCTATATAAAGCATTTTATATCATAATGTGAGCCACATTCTTTTTCAAAATGGTTTAAAAATAAATGCTAATGACAATGGCACTCCCTGCTTGAAGCAAAAAACAGCTGGATTTATGCCCAGTAGGTCGAATATGCAATATCGTATGCCAAAATACAATGAGCTTTATGAATAAATGTATAGATTTCTTGCAACCTAAGACTGGACTCGGGTGCTGAGCCAAGATTTTCACCTTGGAGCACTTGAAGCAAATATTCTTGTCTTGTCATGAGGTGTCCCTGAAAGAGAATGAGGGAAATCAGCATATAGATCCCTCCTGCTTCTAATAAACACATTTATGTTCTTCAGTTGAGTGGATTTTATAGATACTGGCAGTCCTTATGGTCACATACAAAACTGAAAACATACTGCATTCGATTGGGTGGTACTGAATACGAACACAAACCAAGTTAATCAATCAATCAATCAATCAATCAACCTACAGTATCTATCTCTCTATCTATCTATCTATCTATCTATCTATCTATCTATCTATCTATCTATCTATCTATCTATCTAACATACATGACATATTAGATACTGTCTATCTATCTATCTATCTATCTATCTATCTATCTATCTATCTATCTATCTGTATGTCTATCTATCTATCTTAAAGTTTAAAGGACCTTCAAACTGCAATTCATGCGTTTATAACTTCAAGGTTGGATTATTGTAATTTACTTTATCTGGGTTTGCCTAAATCATCTCTGAACCGATTGCAATTGGTGCAAAATGCGGCAGCCAGATTAATAACTGGCACCAGAAAACGTGAGCACATTATCCCGGTTCTTGCCTCTCTACACTGGCTCCCGGTTAAGCTCCGTGTTGATTTTAAGATTTTGCTCTTTAAGATCTATCTAACATACATGACATATTAGATACTGTCTGTCTGTCTGTCTGTCTGTCTGTCTATCTATCTATCTATCTATCTACTGTGATGAGCGTCCCGGTATCTCATCAGCGTCGCCCTGGAAACGGAGGCAGAACACCTGCACTTCCTCATTACCGGCTGATTGGTCCCAGCTGCAGCTCGTCAGCCGGCAGCATTATAAGCCCAGCAGATCTCGCCACTGTTGAGTTCGACCTCCAGAAAGGCTGCAGCTAACCTCTCTCTCTCATCTCTTTACTCCTATAGACAGCAGCGTGTGACTGGACAGCCACAATAGAGCACGAGCACGGGCACCCTGCACAAGGACCGAGGAAGAGAGCACAGACCGCACCAGCGCACCTTTACACCTGTTTGTTACCTGGGTTTTTTTGCCTTTTTTTGTCAATAAACCCACCTTCCGGGGCAATTATTGGAACGGTCCTTTCCACTGACAAGCAACATCACATTCGTTGACTGTTCTCACCCCCCCGGATTTTTTTTCCCCTCTCTTCTGTCACAGGTGTGCGCCCGATATGGAGGAACTCCTAAAGCATCTCACCGAGGTCAGCATCCGCCAGCAACAGATAGTGGAACACCTGGCCACCCGGCAAGGACAGACCGAGCAGGAGCTCGCAGCTCTCCATGTCGCCGCCGCCCCACGTGTTCCGCTACCAGATGCCCGGGCACAAGCAACAAAGCTGCTCCCAAAAATGACCCCTCATGACGACGTGGAAGCGTTCTTGCAGGTGTTCGAGAACACAGCGACCACGGAGGGGTGGCCTCAGGGTGACTGGGCACGGGCGCTGGCACCCCTGCTGACTGGTGAAGCTCAGCGAGCGTACTTCGATCTCCCCGCCGCTACCGCTGCCCGGTACGCCGAAGTAAAACATGAAATTCTAGCCCAGCTGGGCTTATCCTCTATGTGCGCGGTTGAGCAGTTCCACGAGTGGGAGTACAAGCCTCGACTGCCCACCCGTGCTCAAGCTGCCGAGCTCACGCGGCTCGCGCATTGGATCGCGATCCCCCCCTGGATTGCTGGATGGATCCCCCCCGGCCGCCCAGGTAGCGGAGCGCGTGGTCATCGACCGTCTCCTCCGGGCCCTTCCCCGCTCCCATCGACAGGCGGTCGGCATGAGAAATCCAACCACGACGCTCGAACTCGTGGAGGCCATAGAGCTGGCGGATGCGGCCCAACAACGGGACGCTGGGGAGAGAGCACCACCGTTTCCCCGGAGGGTGGGCCAGGAGCGACGCGCGCCGGAGGGCATCCCGCGACACCAAAGCAGGCCGGTGGTCCGCCAACCAGGCTGGCGAAGAACGGAGCAGTTGTACCACGTCAACTTGCTGAAAAAGTGGATTGGGACTAGGGACCAGCTCGTCTCCCTCGCCTGCACAGGACCCGTGGTTGTAGACACCAATCCCCACCTCTCGGCCGCCAGGAAGGGAGAGCTGCAGCACCTGATCGGTCAGTTCTCTGATGTGTTCTCCCCTCTTCCCGGGCAGACCAACGTCATCCAGCATGATATCCAGACGCCTCCCGGAGTCATCGTCAGGCAGCGGCCCTATCGTGTCCCTGAGGCTCGTCGGCGAGCTATCGAGGAGGAAATACAACAGATGCTGAAGTTAGGGGTGATCGAGCCTTCACGCAGCCCATGGTCCAGTCCGATCGGCCTGGTCCCAAAACCGGATGGCACCCTCCGTTTCTGCAACGACTATCACCGCCTGAATGAAATCTCCCAGTTTGATGGCTACCCCATGCCGCGAGTGGACGAGCTTCTAGATCGGTTGGGAAGGGCCCGGTACATCTCAACGCTGGACCTCACAAAGGGTTATTGGCAGGTAACCCTTTCAGAAAGTGCCAAACCAAAAACTGTCTTTTCCACCCCTAGTGGCCACTGGCAGTACCGGACCCTTCCCTTCGGCCTCCACGGGGCACCCGCCACGTTCCAGCATATGATGGACATCCTCTTACGGCCCCACCAGGCGTAAGCTGCGGCCTACCTGGACGACGTGGTGGTCCATTCCGTATCTTGGGAGGATCATCTGGAGAGATTGCGGAGGGTGCTCTCCGAGCTCCGGAGGGCTGGACTCACCGCTAACCCCCGCAAGTGCCATCTTGCGCTCTCAGAGGCAAAGTACCTGGGGTTCCAAGTGGGCCGGGGACTGATTCGCCCACAGGAGAAAAAGGTGGAAGCCGTACGCTCCACGCCGAGACCGACGACGAAGACCCAGGTATGAGCCTTCTTGGGGTTGGCGGGGTATTATCGCTGTTTCATCCCTAACTTCTCCTCCTTAGCCGCCTCCCTGACAGATCTGACCAGGACGGGGCAGCCGGAGAAGGTACAGTGGTCGTCAGCATCAGAGGAGGCCTTCCAAAGGATCAAGGAAGCTCTCACTTCCGAGCCTGTCCTCCGAGCCCCAGATTTTAGCTGCCCCTTCCTGCTGCAGACGGACGTCTCCGACACGGGACTGAGAGCCGTCCTGTCACAGATTCAAGAAGGGGAGGAGCATCCCGTCCTGTATATCAGCAGGAAGCTGACCCCAGCCGAGCGAAACTACGCCGAAACTACGCTTGAGCACGGGCGGGCAGTCGAGGCTTGTACTCCCACTCGTGGAACTGCTCAACCGCGCACATAGAGGATAAGAGGATAAGGACTTCCACTTCGTTGTGCGTCACCGCGCAGGGGCCGCGCACGCCAACGCTGATGGTCTCTCTCGGATCTGGGCAGCTTACAGGTCTGTCAGGGGTCACTCCCCACCCACCCCCTATTAATCCCTACTGTCTCACGTTTCCAACAGGACCAGGACGACGCTTAGGGGGGAGTGTGATGAGCGTCCCGGTATCTGTCTGTCTGTCTGTCTGTCTGTCCGTCCATCCGTCTCTCTATCTATATGTCTGTCTATCTATCTATCTATCTATCTATCTATCTATCTGTCTGTCTGTATACAAAATGTTGTCTGTGAAGTTAGCTTTCTAGGAATCAAGGCAGCTGCCTTCAGTCAGGCAGTCTTTTGTAAACTCAGTAAGGGAAATGATACCCTTCATGCATAAAATGTTCATTGCAAACATCTGGCACCATTGATCAGCATCATAAAGGCTTCAAATATACTGTGAGCATCAGAAAAGAAGGGATACTGAACTCATTCTGGTTAGCTCTAGGAGAAATCTGTCAGCAAACTATTCCTTGACAATGATCTAATGGAGACAACTAATAACGACAGCTCGCATAATAACTTTTTATACAGTATGTGTAAAAGGCCAGACAAAGTTGTAGACGCGTCAGTCTTATGTAATTAGGTTTAGGATTAGATGTTTCACCATTAACACAGATTTTAGACTATCCACATTATATCTTACTGTGGCTTAGAAATACCTACGTAGACAGAAAAAGCATGTCTGACAGATATTAATAGACAAAAATATAGCCAGGAATTATTATCATGGAGCACTTGTTTTGGTCAGAATAAGCAGTAAAGTGAGCCAGACTTTAGACCAAGGGTCAAAAGCCTGTCTGCACAGGGCTAAGAATAAGCAAAATTAGTATCAGCAAGTTTATTATTTGCTGAACTCTGTAAAATTCTTGCCAGTTTGGATCATTTTTTCTTCTTTTTGCATGAACTATGAGGCTGATGACAGTATTTCAGTGGCTATAATACCCCATTTGATTAAAGGCTTTCAAGAAACATATTTGATTAATTGAGATTATATATCAATTTCCATGTGCTGTCAAAAAAGTGTGGCAGATGAGATTGTGGTCTTTGCATTCTCATCTTTGTAAGCATGTCTTGACAAACCTGACATTTGCTCTGCTTGTTTTCTCTTTCATAAACTGAGATCGGTGGCTCCACCACAACACTTTGATCTGAGTCTTAAATAAATAATTACTGGCGCTAATCAAGCTTTGATTTCTGGTATCTCTTTCAGCCATCAGTGAATATTTGTGAAAGCTTGTTTGATTAGACAGTATCACATGTACTCACTTGGACCTTATAGATTTTAAAGTCAACAGTGATTGCTAAGACAATTATTATTCTCCATAATTATAGTGCATGGAAGCTAACAAACATACAACGTACTCTACACAAGAACATGACTGCAAATGCTTCTAGCTGTCCAGGTCAATATTTATGTCTTGTTATGTCCTAAAATTTGTGGGGCTTCATGGTCTGTTTCTTCTTTACATCTGTTTACCATCAATAATACATGATCAATTTCCCACTCTATCTGTCTATATGTAGCTTTATAACATTTCTATGTCATTTTACCTAACACTTATTCTGTTGCCTTGGAAGTGCTACTGTCTTTAGATGCAAAACTAGTACTTCTACCCATGTCACTCAACCTGATTAATGATATTTTCCTTGCAGACATTAAAATTAGCTAAACTCCTGCACACTTACACTGAAAAGGTCTCACATCACATATCATAGAGACTTGTGGTGTGCACGGTTGACTTGATTCAGTAAGCGATTTTCTAGCAACATGCTAATAGCAACAAGGAAAACCTCACAACAGAAGTCACAGACAAATATATTTCACGTTTTCTCTGGAAAATGTAAAAATTTAATTACAAAGACAATACAGTGTTTGTGCTGCTGTTCACAATGGCTTCTTCTGTGATCTTAATGCACATGACTAATGGAATAGATTTTCCTAATCAAGGAGTGCTGGTGAGATGGCCAAGCTGATCAATGAAGAGAGAAATCTAACCACATAATGGCTCTGGGTAATGAGATCCTGCCTCGACATTTACCACTTCATTTGATTATATTACACCCAGTATTAGCTTGCATTACAGTAGGGTGTAGTCTTCTATGCTTAATAGAAAGTACTCGATTAAATTTACAATAGGAAAACACATTTCCAGATGATCTAATTTGACAACTATCAGTGGGAACATTAACACTGCTTGAATTTCTTGAAAAGCCTTTTACGATTTGTAAAAAATATTCTTTGTTATTTACAATTTAATTTATGTACAAGTAAAAATTTTGACTGATTTTGACAGTGGAATTCAAAGTTATTGCAAGGGTGTCCTGTTTAGTTGCTAAGTGTTACAATAGTTTTCAGCACAACTGTCAGATCAAGTTACACGCAGAAGCTCAATCCATAAAGTTTCCCTGTTGATCACAAGTGCATTGCTTCCAACAACCAGTTGAGGGATACTTGTAGGTTCTTCCAGACCTTACCCAGCTGACAGAAACACGTTTTGAGCTCTGAAAAGCATCGAGTGCTCTGCTATAGAGGTAGCTTCCAAAGCATGAGTGGAAAACTAGATCTTTTTAATGAAACTGGGACCACACATGAGCTACATAGGTATTAAACTTTCCCCCTTAACTTTTATTGAGTTATTTTTTGCTGCAGGTTTTCATGCCCAATCTCAATTTGGTGTCCTAAAAATAGATCCAGCGTAGTTTCTCAACATGGGCCTCTAATCGTAAAATCTCTGGAGTGCCGTGGGTGTCAGACAGGTAACGGGAGAATTCCTGAGGATATTCCAAAACAGTTCAGGAAGTGCAGGTACTGGGGTGAGTCAGCTTTCTTTTGGCTCCGATTTTCCATACAAGGAACTTCCCTATTTTCAACATTTTAACTTTATAGAGATGGTAATAATTCCACCCCCTTTTTATTATTACATTTCTTCGACAATCTTTTGCTAGCGAGTTCTTGGAGAGATATTTATCTGCTGCTAGCTAATTCAGGGACAAAAGTTGTTAGACAAGTAAGAGTAAAAAAACAGTAAAAGTTGTTAGACAAGTAGCTCTGGGCCCGTATTTATCAAGCTTCTCAAAGTGCCATTTTAGTCTTAAGTGCTGAGAATTCATGAAGTTTACTCCTACATTCAAACTTAAGTATAAAAGCAAGTTATCAAATTTCTTAAAGCTAAGAATCACTCTTACTCTCGCAGTTATTTAAGACAGCTGGAGAGGTCTCTCAAGTGGTTAGGAGTTGCCAGCAGGGGCTTGTGATGGCGCTGAAGAGACAGAGACGTGCGCAAATCTTTCAGGAGAGGAGGAATGTCTTTGAAATGTTTGGCGACGAGCAGTTAATCAAACAAGTTACATTTCCTCAGTTATTCAAAACGAGCAAAGAACATTTACATACCAAAGAACATCATAACGGACTTCAGTCTAGCTCGAGTATTATGTGATCTACACTGTATGATGAATAAATCTCTTACCCCTTATTTACACTGCACGCGACTGCAGCGCGTTACAGCTCCACAGCCACCGGAGCTGATCAGCCGTGCCGTGGAAAGTTTCTGAAGCCGCTCTCTGCGCTGCATCACTAAAGATTAAAGTCTATTTTTGACGGATAATAATAATAATCGTCTCGCTGTCGTCAAAGGCTTCAGCAACAGTCGATACACTATACTATCATCTATCGGCACCCTAAATTAAGAAGTGATGATGCTTCGTTTCCTTGCCACAATGTGTTCTCTTGAAAAGTCTTTATTGTCAAATGTGTGTTGAATGTAAACTCCGATTAGAAATTTAACCAGTCAATGTAAATTTATCTGAGAATATTAAGGAAATCTATTCAGTGATTGGTCCATGCATATGTCGTCACCCAAAATCCCGTTTGTGGCACAGCAAAGTGTCGTGAATCATCTCTAAGACTGACACTTAAGATTTAGTCCTACACTTCGCTTAAAGTACGACTGAGATGATTGATAACTAACTTTTAATCACAGCTTTGAGCCAAGAATTTTTTTTCACTTAAGTCAATTCTTAGCAGTGTTCTTGAGAGTAATTCTTAGAGGCTTGATAAATACGGGCCCTGATGTTTTGGGAAATTAAGAGATCTGGGCCCGTATTTATCAAGCCTCTAAGAATTACTCTCAAGAACACTGCTAAGAATTGACTTAAGTGAAAAAAAATTCTTGGCTCAAAGCTGTGATTAAAAGTTAGTTATCAATCATCTCAGTCGTACTTTAAGCGAAGTGTAGGACTAAATCTTAAGTGTCAGTCTTAGAGATGATTCACGACACTTTGCTGTGCCACAAACGGGATTTTGGATGACGACATATGCATGGACCAATCACTGAATAGATTTCCTTAATTAAGCATATTCTCAGATAAATTGTCATAGAATGGTTAAATTCCTAATAAGAGTTTACATTCAACACACATTTGACAATAAAGAATTTTCAAGAGAATACATTATGGCAAGGAAACAAAGCGTCATCACAACTTAATTTAGGGTGCAGATAGACGATAATAAAGTGTATCGACGATAGTCAAAGATATCGCCTGTTTCTGATGCCTTTGACGACAGCGAGACGATTATTATTATTATTATTATCTGTCAAAAATAGACTAGGTGCCTATCTTTAGTGATGCAGCGCGGAGAGCGGCTTCAGAAACTTGCCATGGCGCGGCTGATCAGCTCCGGTGGCTGTGAAGCTGTAACGCGCCGCAGTCGTGTGCAGTGTAAGTAAGGGGTAAGAGATTCATTCATCATACAGTGTAGATTGCATATAATACTCGCGCTAGACTGAAGTCAGTTATGATGTTGTTTGGTAATGTAAATGTTCTTTGCTCATTTTGAATAACTGAGGAAATGTAACTTGTTTCATTAACTGCTCGTCGCCAAACATTTCAAAGACATTCCTCCTCTCCTGCAAGATTTGCGCATGTCTCTGTCTCTTCAGCGCCATCACAAGCCCCTGCTGGCAACTCCTAACCACTTGAGAGACCTCTCCAGCTGTCTTAAATAACTGGGAGAGTAATAGTGATTCTTAGCTTTAAGAAATTTGATAACTTGCTTTTATACTTAAGTTTGAAAGTAGGAGTAAATTTCATGAATTCTCAGCACTTAAGACTAAAATGGCACTTTGAGAAGCTTGATAAATACGGGCCCTGGTCCCCATTGAGTATTCCTGGTAAATTTGTGTCCTGCTGAGGGCTCTTCCCAGCTGTTAACATTCAGAGATTTGCTTAACCCCTGACTCATCATAGGCAAAAATATTTCATCATGTTTCATTTATTTGACAAATAATTATGTATTGTAGTGTCAGGGGCATCATGCACTCATTATTTTTGAGGGGGCACTAGTGAGGGGGGGGGGGATCTCTCATGCTTGTCATGTGACACACAGCAGCCACAATACTGTAAAAAAAAAATAAACATCACAGAAAATTTACCATTACAAACCATCAACATTTAACCATTAAAACAATGGTTTTCTGTAGTGTGTTTTGGGACATATTCCATTAGGATTTATTAGTTTTAACAAGCCACCAATAGAAGGTGACCAATTACCAGTAGAGACCAACAGGGTCCTTACTACAAAATGACATTATTGTTTTTGTTTTCAGCAGGGGTTTTATTTTTATTTATTTATTTATTTTTATTCGTTATATCCCTAAAACATATCATGAAATATCTCGATTCTCAAATATATAAATATATAAAATCTCAAATAAGTAAATGCATTTTGCATCTTTATATATTATGTTATTTGGTCTATAATGGGTGATAGGCAAAGTAGACTAATACTGTAATCTATTAACTACGCATAAAAGCCCAACTTTTTTTCTTAAGTACCAGATATGGTTGTCATGCCATAAAATACTTTTAATATGACTGACTTTGTATTTAATGTGAATTTAATAAAAAGAATTTAAGTTAATTAGCCTATCACTTTCATTGTAGAAAAAGAGAGCAAAGAACGTTTACATTATCAAAGAACATTTTCACTTCAGTCCAGCCAGTTTAAGCACTCTCAGAAACTGCCATAATAATCTCTAAAGCTGTTTACACTGTGAAATTAATGTCTTACTTACATTTGTACATCTTCACTTTGTTGTCTCTGATGAGAGAATTAACGTTAGTCAGAGAATTCAGTCAGCCAGCGCGCGCGGTGATGGAATAGTGGCGCTTCGGCGATGACTCATCTCAGTGTTGGGGAAAGTTACTTTTAAAAGTAATGCATTACAATATTGCGTTACTCCCTAAAAAAGTAACTAATTACGTAATTATGCGTTACATTACTTTTGCGTTACTTTTTAAATATGAGCAGGATTTGATTGTTTTTAATACAATAAGTTGTAATTATAGCAAACGTAAAAGCCCTTTCAACACCAAAAAGTTTAATGAATAAACCTCAGGCTGAAGGAAGAGTAAATTCACGTCTGTACAGTAGAACGCAGGAGAAGTTCAACACTCTTCAGCAATAAAAAAAAAACAATGAAGCACAATTGTTAGTTTATCTAAAGTCATTTTTGCTTATTAGTATGGTTGAACTGGATCATCAAAGGTCAGCAAAACATTGGTTAATAAAATGGGATTAGATACATTTGTGTTATTTACCATATTTAATTATTGCAGGTTTGCGTCATATTCTGAGTTTGCATTTCACTGTTTTAATTCATTTTGATGAATACTAAATCTGTTTTTTGCGAGTGAGATGAATTAATGCACATTCACATTTAGTCTAGAACTACAGTAGCATGTTCACACAGCGCACTGTCAGTCAATAAATGGGAAAAAGTAACTCAGATATTTTCTTGTAAATTAAAAAGTAATGCGTTACTTTACTAGTTACTTGAAAAAAGTAATATTATTACGTAACTCACGTTACTTGTAATGCGTTACCCCCAACACTGCTCATCTGAACGCTTCTGATTGGTCATTGCACTCATAAGCTCAGCAGAATCGTATGTGATTGGTTATAATGCGCAGTGCTTTAAAAATGTGTGCGTCTCTGGCTCTGTGCCAGCCAGCGAACACAGATTTGAATTTAGCAGCTGGTGATGTTTTTCTTTATATATACAGGTGCTGGTCATATAATTAGAATATCATCAAAAAGTTGATTTATTTCACTAATTCCATTCAAAAAGTGAAACTTGTATAATGTATACATTCATTCCACACAGACTGATATATTTCAAGTGTTTATTTCTTTTAATTTTGATGATTATAAGTGACAACTAATGAAAACCCCAAATTCAGTATCTCAGAAAATTAGAATATTACTTAAGACCAATACAAAGAAAGGATTTTTAGAAATCTTGGCCAACTGAAAAGTATGAACATGAAAAGTATGAGCATGTACAGCACTCAATACTTAGTTGGGGCTCCTTTTGCCTGAATTACTGCAGCAATGCGGAGTGGCATGGAGTCGATCAGTCTGTGGCACTGCTCAGGTGTTATGAGAGCCCAGGTTGCTCTGATGGTGGCCTTCAGCTCTTCTGCATTGTTGGGTCTGGCATATCGCATCTTCCTCTTCACAATACCCCATAGATTTTCTATGGGGTTAAGGTCAGGCGAGTTTGCTGGCCAATTAAGAACAGGGATACCATGGTCCTTAAACCAGGTGCTGGTAGCTTTGGCACTGTGTGCAGGTGCCAAGTCCTCTTGGAAAATGAAATCTGCATCTCCATAAAGTTGGTCAGCAGCAGGAAGCATGAAGTGCTCTAAAACTTCCTGGTATACGGCTGTGTTGACCTTGGACCTCAGAAAACACAGTGGACCAACACCAGCAGATGACATGGCACCCCAAACCATCACTGACTGTGGAAACTTTACACTGGACCTCAAGCAACGTGGATTCTGTGCCTCTCCTCTCTTCCTCCAGACTCTGGGACCCTGATTTCCAAAGGAAATGCAAAATTTGCTTTCATCAGAGAACATTACTTTGGACCACTCAGCAGCAGTCCAGTCCTTTTTGTCTTTAGCCCAGACGAGACACTTCTGACGCTGTCTGTTGTTCAAGAGTGGCTTGACATGGACCCTGAAACTCATGTCTTGCATACGTTTGTGCGTAGTGGTTCTTGAAGCACTGACTCCAGCTGCAGTCCACTCTTTGTGAATCTCCCCCACATTTTTGAATGGGTTTTGTTTCACAATCCTCTCCAGGGTGCGGTTATCCCTGTTGCTTGTACACTTTTTTCTACCACATCTTTTCCTTCCCTTCGCCTCTCTATTAATGTGCTTGGACACAGAGCTCTGTGAACAGCCAGCCTCTTTTGCAATGACCTTTTGTGTCTTGCCCTCCTTGTGCAAGGTGTCAATGGTCGTCTTTTGGACAACTGTCAAGTCAGCAGTCTTCCCCATGATTGTGTAGCCTACAGAACTAGACTGAGAGACCATTTAAAGGCCTTTGCAGGTGTTTTGAGTTAATTAGCTGATTAGAGTGTGGTACCAGGTGTCTTCAATATTGAACCTTTTCACAATATTCTAATTTTCTGAGATATTGAATTTGGGGTTTTCATTAGTTGTCACTTATAATCATCAAAATTAAAAGAAATAAACACTTGAAATATATCAGTCTGTGTGGAATGAATGTATACATTATACAAGTTTCACTTTTTGAATGGAATTAGTGAAATAAATCAACTTTTTGATGATATTCTAATTATATGACCAGCACCTGTGTGTATATATATATATATATATATATACTTGCATGTATGTATGTATGTATGTATATATATGTATGTATATATATATATATGTGTATATATATATATATATATATATATATATAGTTTACAGGACAAACTACGCATTTCACCCAAAATTGTTTGCTGTGATATGATTCCTAATTTAGGGGGGCCAAAGGGGGGACCAAGCTTGTTGACAGGGGGGGCACTGGCCCCACCTGAACCCCCCCCTAGAACCGCCCCTGCTTCCTAGTCCAACACTATCGCATGGCAATTCGTACATATTTTACGAGGTGGCTAATTCGTACGACCGCACTCGTATTATTTAGTACGATTTGTCTAAATCCCAGTGACGGGTAGGTTTAGGGGCGGGGTTAGGTGTAGGTCATTCGTACAAATTCATACGAATTGGCAACTCGTAAAATACGTACAATTTAGCAAAAATCGTATGAATTTGTACGAGTGAGGTCATACGAATTCGTATGAATTAGCCACCTCATAAAATATGTACGAATTGCCGTGAGATCGGGCTGCCTAGTCCAGTCCTTCTAGGCTTCAATGCTGGTCCTGTTCAGCATTAAACTCTAGAATGGGATGGTCTAATCTAGATTTTCAGCCTTACAAGGATGCAGCCTTTCGATTGAGAAGCACCCAAATATTTCACAATTTTAGCATCCACCATGTAAATATCGCTAAGTCAGATTAATAAGAAAAGTAATAGTACATCTTTCCTAAAGAACACCACATGATTTGAGGTACCATTCATGTTCCTAGTCCAAACGGTGTAGACAAGTTAAGCCCTGAGTCCCTAACATTCAGCAATAGTGAAGCTAGGTGCTAAGTCACCTCATGATTTAGCAAGGTATTTGCTACATCATACGTACGTGTAACTTTGTTTAACACGGTAATCCCTGCCCTCATTTTATTAGCAATTATAGAAAAGGTTTCATGCTCACAGCCGATGTCATGAGCCTTCAAATGCGCTACCTTGAGAGTGAACTTGAATGAAAAGCAGCTTTTCCGAAACCACAGGTATTTAGAATATTGTCCATGTGCTCGTATCACTAATGCCCAAATAATGATTTAGTTTCCCAGGGCGGCAGTGGAAACCTTTTCTTGTTGGCAGTAAACATGGAAACCTGAGGGGTGTTATTGTTTTGTTGAACACAATGTGGCTCGTTTGGATGAATGCAAAGGGAAGAGATGGGTTTCTAACTGATCTGAGCCAGAGAAGGTGAAGCTGATTTATCCCTACCGGGATGTATGTGTGTGTGCTCTTTCCTGTCTAGACCCTCAAAGTCATCTATATCATCACCTCAGTAAACTGCAAAAACCTCTCTAAAAATGTGTGACTTCAGTCCAATGGCATGAACTTACAAAGAGAATTTACAAAGAGTTGCACTTTTAACAGTTCTTTCAGATGCTGGTCAGGTTTAAACAAGGTAGTCATGGTTTGCTTAACCTCTTTCCCTTTTGATGTCAAGCCCGCATTTGCTACAATGGCTTGACTTCTTTAGAGAAAACTCGAGCAGCAGCGTGGGAGCAGGGATGGTAATTAGCAAATCTATTGTACGTAAATATAATTGTGTTCAAAGAGAACGCCCACTCCGTCATACTGCATGGAAAAAGCTTTGTAAACCAACAAGCTGGATCCAGGAAAGGAAATTAAAGACTATAACCTTGTGTGAGAAAGAAAGATCTCCAACACCTTTAGCTATCAATTGAGCAGGCCAATGTTTGGAATGGGACTCTGTTTTATATAATTTGAGAGGTCTTTTCCCTCAAAAAGCAGATTATGAAAAGTATTTTATAGCTGCTAGTAAAAAATAAAGAGTCTTGCCCCATAAAACACAGAAATGTAGAGCTTTTTGGACTGGATTGTTGAAAACAAAACTGGATTGTTGTGAACCTGTGTATGAACCACATTTACTACAGTATGTACAACCCGAATTCCGGAAATGTTGAGACATTTTTTTTAAATTTGAATAAAATGAAAACTAAAATACTTTCGAATCACATGAGACAATATTTTATTCACAATAGAACATAGATAACATTACAAATGTTTAAATTGAGAAATTTTACAATTTTAGGAACAAAATGAGCTGATTTCAAATGTGATGCCTGCTACAGGTCTTAAACTAGTTGGGACGGGGGATGTTTACCATGGTGTAGCATCTCTTCTTCTTTTCAAAACAGTTTGAAGACGTCTGGGCATCGAGGTTATGCGTTTCTGGAGTTTTGGTGTTGGAATTTGGTCCCATTCTTGCCTAATATAGGTTTTCTGCTGCTGAAGAGTTTGTGGTCATCTTTGACATATATTTTGTTTAATGATGGACCAAATGTTCTCTATAGGTGAAAGATCTGAACTGCAGGCAGGCCAATTCAGCACCCGGACTATTCTACTTCGAAGCCATGCTGTTGTAATAGCTACAGTATGTGGTTTTGCATTGTCCTGCTGAAATACACGTCGTCTGGAGGGGAGCATATGTTGCTCTAAAACCTTTATATACCTTTCAGCATTCATAGTGCCTTCGAAAACATGCAAGCTGCCCATACAGTATGCATTTATACACCCCCATACCATCAGAGATGCTGGCTTTTGAACTGAATGCTGATGACACGCTGGAAGGTCTAGTGTTGCTTTCGTCAACGAAAATATCTGAATGTATCTAAATATAAAATGAACCTTTATTACGTGACGAAAACAAGACGAGACGCAATGTAAATGCTGGTCATGTGATGATGACTATAATTAAATGTATAATGCAATATCGTTGACGAATAAAAACGAGACTAAATGTGGTTTACAAAATAAAAACTATGCTAAAATGTCGCTTTATTTTCGTTGACCAAAACGAGACGAAATGAAATGTTATAACGTTATTTCGTCTCATTTTGTCACGTTATTATTATTATTTTGCAGTATTTCTATTTCCTGTGTCTCACTTCAGGAGCTGTCAGGGTTGCCAGGTTTTCGCAACAAAACCCGCCCAATTGCTACTCAAAACTAGCCCAAAACTAGCCCAATCGCATTTCGAGGGGGATTCCCCGGTAAAGTACGCATTCCAGGGGCTAAATATCACGTTATTGGGGTCGCTTCAACCCACGGACATGAAAAACAACCCGCGGCAACAGTGTTAAAGTAGCCCAATTCCGCTGGAAAACCGCGGACATGGCAACACTCTGTGCAGATGCAGGCGACGTCACTTCCTCAAGCCCCACTCGCGGCATTATTTAGAGGACGACAACAAACAAAGTTAAGTATGACACAGAGAAAGGGACCGATGGCCGGCTTCATCTGACTTCAGTTTACAAGCAATACAAGTATCAGACACACACATTTTATTTGCACTTTTTAGTATGTTATTGTAGCTCAAGGAGCTTTAGTATGTTATTGTAAACAAGGAGCATTCAAGCACCTTGTTTCTCTTTGTTAAACTTAAATGTATTATTTTTTTTCTTCTGGCATTGTCATGTGATGCTATTTTGTTTATTTTATTTTATTTATTGTTTTTATTTATTTAAATTTATGTGTGTGTACTTCTAACATGTTTGGTTGGTAAAATAAATGTTGTAAATTCAAATCAGAGAGTCTTCCGTGTCTGGAGTGGATGTATTCTTGAGTCTATAAGGTAACAATAATATAATAAGATAACCTTGTTTGAAATGGGTTTGGCTAAAAGAAAATGTTGGTTTCGTCTATACTACACTAGGTACTTATACTATATTGACTGGGTTAAATAGAATTGCATTATTAAAAAGAGACTAAAATACAATTTTCATTAACTAAAACTAGACTAAATGTCATCAGTTTTCGTCGTCTAAAACTAGACGAAAATAGTCATGGATAATTCTGACTAAAATAAGACTAAACTGCTCACACTTTTAGTTGACTGAAACTTGACTAGACTAAAAAGAGTATGAACGTGACTAAAACTAATAAAAACTAAAATGACAGCTTCACACAAAGACTAGACTAAAACTAAAATTAAAACAGGCCGCCAAAAAAAACACTAGGAAGGTCTCCCTCCTCTTTAGCCCGGAGTACACGGCGTCCATGATTTCCAACAAGAATGTCAAATTTGGACTCGTCTGACCATAGAACACTTTTCCACTTTGAAACAGTCCATTTTAAATGAGCCTTGGCCCACAAGACATGACAGCGCTGCAGGACCATGTTCACATATGGCTTCCTTTTTGCATGATAGAGCTTTAGTTGGCATCTGCAGATGGCACGGCAGATTGTGTTTACCGAGAGTGTTTTCTGGAAGTATTCCTGGGCCTATTTAGTAATGTCAATGACAGAATCATGTCGATGAGTGATGCAGTGTCATCTGAGGGCCCGAAGACAACAGGCATCCAACAAAGGTCATCGGCCTTGTCCCTTAGGCACAGAGATTTCTCCAGTTTCTCTGAAACTTTTGATGATGTTATGCACTGTGGATGATGAGATTTGTAAAGCCTTTGCAATTTGACATTGAAGAACATTGTTTTTAAAGTATTCCACAATCTTTTTACGCACTCTTTCACATATCGGAGAGCCTCTGCCCATCTTTACTTCTGAGAGACTCTGCCTCTCTAAGACATCCCTTTTATGTTACAGACCTGATGTCAATTAACTTAATTAGTTGCTAGATGTTCTCCCAGCTGAATCTGTTCAAAATTTCTTGCTTTTTCAGCCCTTTGTTGCCCCCGTGCCAACTTTTTTGAGACCTGTAGCAGGCATCAAATTTGAAATGAGCTCATTTAGTGGATAAAAATTTAAAATTTCTCCATTTAAACATTTGTTATTTTATTTATGTTCTATTGTGAATAAAATATTGGCTCATGTGATTTGAAAGTCTTTTAGTTTTTATTTTATTCAAATTTAAAAAACGTCCCAACATTTCCGGAATTCGGGTTGTATGTGCCTCCCATGTGCATTCATTAACTTAGCTAAACATTTTAGCCTCCGAAAGTACAGGTATTTGTACAGGATATTTTTGTATATGACTATAATTGCATTAGATATCAAAATATCAAAATTACAATCACTTTTGGTGTGCACACATCATTAGTGCAGACCAGAAACGTCAGGGTGAGTAAACAATGGCAGAATCTTGACTTTAAGAATAATTTATAAATTATTTTGTTACAATTTAAACAATTACATTTAAATGTCTAATTTTGTCAGTGTCAGACATTATGTATTATTGCTTTTGAATTAATAAAGAAATAATTGATTGTAAATAATTAACTGTATATTATTTTTATAGGATGTTATATGATTATTATTTTTTAATGATGTGCACAACCAGGTATATGTATGTATGTATGTATGTATGTATGTATTTATTTATTTATTTACAATTAAGACCAATGCAAATAAATTAATTTACATTGGCATCAGATAAAACAGACTCGAATAAAGCTGGTAAGTGAAGAGCTACAACGCTTTATTAAGCGCAAATTAACAGGTAGCAAACAATCTTTTTGTAATTTCTAATTACAGCCAACGGCAAGCAACATGCACAATCAGCATAAACATTTTAAATAAAACAAACAGTAAATAAATTAATCCTCCCAACTAGCAGATATTTACTCTAATCGACAGTAACAGAAACCTTGTATTAAGCAAAAACACTTACGCGCTCTTGCCGTCTCCACAGTCAATTCGCTTATCCTGATCACACTAATGCATTTTCGTTTAAAAACGCATATTTTTCTCTCCGTAATGGCCTTCTGTCCACACTGAGACAGCAAAACAAAACTTTTTGAAAATGCTTTCCAAAGTGGATAAATTTGAATAAGCTATTTTTGCGTTGTAGTGTGGACTGTGAAAATGGAGGCTTTTGAAAACGATGACGCATGTTTAGTCATGTGACACATGTTGTACATCTATGTTTATGCTGGTAATTGTGCCTGTTATGTGCTTATTCACTTTCACACTGTTGCTAAAGATATTTACTTTGTACACTCTTTACAGTATATTGAAACATCTAAAAAGATGACAAAAATTTTACTCACAATTGCTGTCCTGCAGCAAAACATGAGGGCAGTTCAGTCAAACATGAGTGAGCGCGACATGGTGAATGATCAGTGAATGATGAGTTATTTCAGTAAATATAATGATCCTGCTGAATTGAGTGAAAACTTATGGGCCATATTTTAATGATCTAAGCGCATGGTTTAATGCTCAAGGCGCAGGTCACTTAGGGCGTGTCCGAATCCACTTTTGCTAGTTTAACGACGGGAAAAATGGTCAGCGCGCCCGGTGCATGGTCTAAAAGGGTTGTCCTTCTCTTAATGAGTAATGGGTGTGTTTTGGGCATAACATGCAATAAACCGATCAGAGTCTCACCTCTCATTCCCTTTAAGAGCCAGTTGCGTAGCGCCATGGCAGATTCGCTATTTACACGGCAGAATTTGCAAGCGCAAAGACTGAACACGTCTCCGGAGAGGAAACAGATCTGCTCGTGCACGAGCAAATAGGTAGCCCAATTCTGATACATGCAATGACTATCCATTATGACATGTAGGCATCTTTATATTTATGTAGCCTCTATAATAATAATCTTTCACATTGTAATTCTATAATTTTTAATATTTGGCATGTTTGCGTTCTGCTGCGTGTCCCTGTGTGTGTAATAAGCAGAGTGTACGCACATGGTGGACCCGCCTATAGGTGCATATTACTAACACGCTCTTTAAATAACAAAACAATACTGCAGCATTGACTTTAGACCAGGTTTTAGTTGGTCAATGGCGCAGTCTATGTCAGTTGCCTCAAACATGCCAACAATATGCCTGAACACACCTCGTTTTCAGACCAGCACGCCCAGAGCGCACAAATGGGCGCAAATGCATTTGCCATTTAAACAACGTTGCGCAGAGCGTGAAAATGATAACTGTGTCGGGCTGAAACTAGCAAAAAACACTTGCGTCACGCCTGGCGCCATATTGCGCCGGGTGTATGATAGGGCCCATTATGTCTGTTCCATCTGTATCATCTCAGTGAGATTTTATGAGGTTTTACACATGCTCAGTAAGGTGAATTTAACGTCTGGAATCTATGGCAGGTTTTATTGGCCAAGGCCCGCCCATGAGGCCGTTTGACCGACATGTCAAACAACCAATCACAGCTTGTTTCGTTCAGCATCATGTTTCGGGGCGTGGAAATGTCGCCACAATAACAGACCGGTGTGTGAAACTCTCGGAAATATTTTAAAGATTCTATGCCGCAAACTTTAAATATTTCACATACTTTTGAAAATCCAGCATTTATTTGATCCTAAAAAGCGTTTGTTGTCACAGTTGTAAACACGACAGCTTTCTTCTTTCGTGAGGGGGTTTGGCGCCACGGCATCTTTGTTTCCAGGTGGAACATTAAAGAATGCGACACACACGTCTCCTGGAAATCCTGTATAATTCAACCAATCCGACGACGACTTCGACACTCCTGAAGTGTTTCCACTTTTGTGTGCCATATGCATCAGACGTTTAGCCAACGTTCCGTGGGCGTGACGTCTGAGGCTGAGACTAGCACCTGGATGACCACTGGGATGAAATATCAGACCGCAATTACAACTGCGAAAACGGTGAGTTTACTGGAACTGTTGGAGGAAAGGAACTTTAAATGTCCTTTAAATGTTGTGATTTACAAGACATAACAAATTCAAAGTGTTTTCCATCACCCTGCTGTATTTAGGGTGTCCATACTTTTGTGAGTGACTGGTTTAAAGCAACGGTAAGAGCATAATAGGATTTTATTTGAAAAGAAAGTCATTCACAGAGATATTATAAAGGGCTAGAGTAATATTTTGTTTTCATGTGTTGCCAGTTCTTTGAAAAACACATCTGTGATAACTCGCTCAAATAAAATCATTTAGCTTTTAGAATCTTTTAGCGCCGACGCAGTGACGTTATCCAACACCTATGTGGCGATCGGATTGCGTTAGACGCCACCGCTTGTACGTGTTGTTGCGCTGTGACATCAAAGGAAGTGAGATCGTCAGATAATTCCAAAATGAAAGGCTTTTAATGCCTCTCAAAACAGTTCACCCAGGGTCTGTGTCCTTCATCACCTGACCTTTGGAGATGTTAGTGACTGCTCGATATTTGCATCAGCTTCTCCTGGATTTCAGACAATAGGCGCTGAGGCGGTCCACTTTGACACCGTTTCTCGGGATTTTATTTAACTCAGCCTTGAAAGGCCATGACTCAAGCTGTGGAGGAATTGAAAGCGTGGACATTTGGTTTGGGCAGCACGGCTGCAGTTCTCCACTCCGGCCGTGGTGGCTCTCATATGAACAATGCTATCCCAGCAGGCCATTGGTGGACACGGCATAAGAGAGCGCTGGAACAATAACGCGCCCCCCTCCCCAACAGTAGCAATCTATTATTCACGCACCTCCCCAATTCTGCTTCCCAATTTCTCACGCTTTCTTGTACTTATCTGAAAAGCATTTTGAAGTACGATGAGAAAATAGATGTTTTGTGTACAAAATTTCACTATAGATTCACTATTGGCCACATTTGTAGCAGTTGTTTATTCATTAAATGAATGAATAAAAAGATTACAGGTAGGAGTTATGACCACTGTAATTGGTTTATATGTTAAATAATCATCTAGTAATGCCTATTTTTTGGAAAAATGTATTAAATAGTTTACAAACGACACATGCATCATATTTTTAATTCATTCATTTATAATTATTTTTAATATGTGATAGATGCCGAAACAAAAACAAAAAAATATTTTATAAATAAATAAATACTACAATTATGAATAATACAATTCAGACATTATTGATATGCATCAGACCAAAAACAGCTTTATATTATGTAATAACAAAACTACTACTAATTAAAAAATGAGTAAAACATTACAACTAACATTATAAAATGAATAGCCCTTACCATGTTTCTGTTTTAAAGAGCATTTTAATAAGCAACAACAATAAAAATACAATAAAAAAATAAATAATAACTATAATTACTATATTATAATGCATGCAGATGTAAGGACATACTAATTATTCATATTCTACTTATTATTCATATTACTTATCACTAATTATGATATTAACATATTAGAGAACAGAAACAGAATATATGTACTTTTATTTTATTTATTTATTTTAAATGAACAATTGAAGGTAAAACTGTAAACTGTAATTAAAAATGTAATTAAAAATTACTTTCATGTGACTTTCTTTCTTCAGTAGAACACAGAAGACATTTTGAAGAATATTTCAAAAAGAAGTGTCTAAAAACTGTCTAAAACATTAAAAAAAAAACACTTTTGCAAAATCACTTTGAAAATGTTTCAGTATTTTTAAGATGTTTTGGGGAGGAAAGAAACGCATACAGGTTCTGACTGACAACAGGGTAAGTGAATTATACATCAATTTTATTTTTGTCCCTGTCATGGACATGTTATGTGTCAACTAATCATACACCCTCAAACAGCCCTTGTTTATTTGAAACACATTGTAATTATGGCTCGAGGAAATTACCGCTTTAGGAAATCAAACGCTGACTCAGGTCATGTGAGGTAATGCTGATTTCCTCTGCTTTTTTACTGTAAAACAGATGCCAGTGTGGCATCAACCCTAATGGAAAGGTCACAAGCAGCTACTTGGTATTTTGAAAATTTATCACATCTATGACTGAGTGCTTTCTCATGACGTAGCTTCACGTGACCCACAGTTGTTTACTATACTACTGATTTTAAACCATTTAGTCACCAGACAATCTCGAAGCTCATTGGTGCGACTGGTGCCTAATTAACTTTCCCAAGGAAACAAAACCGTTTTTTTTTTTTCAATTCACATCCCAAGCTTGAATGATGTAATGGGCCAAGGCCTAGCCACGCCAAAATCCGCTTTGCATAAGCCATGACCAATTGCGAGCAAAGATCAATCAGCCCTCGAGAAGAGACTAGTCTTCATTTCGCTTCAACAAAACACGGATGAATGAGCCGTTAAATGTCTCTTGCTCACTGAAGATATATTGGTCTACATCTTTCTAATTTTCTCTTTAGCGCTAAAGGTTCGCCTTACTCATCACGGGAAGCATCATTTTTCTTTCACCTTTAAACAGAAGACATATTCTTACCTTCTTCTCAGTTTATCTTATTATTGAACACTTTGTTTTAGTTTACTTGAAATTCCCTGGCAGGTGACAAGTTGAGCGCTTTGAGCTTCGGTTTGAAAGGAGTTTAGTTTCCATTCAAGTGTCAGGAGATTTGATTAAATCAGCTTTAGGGAGCAAGAATTTGGCAGCTTATGTACTCAAAAGTTCTCCAACCGTTTTATTTTTTTCAAACTGAATGAAAAAGGTTACTTCCATTTACTGTGTGTGTGATCTCAACCCTGCTGTCCATCAACTATTACAGCTACAAAAGTCATTCACAAAGGCCACCATACAGAATTTCATCACAAAATGTAACTCAGTGCCTCAAACATTTTTAAACAAGCTTAAGGTAGGTCATATACAGTATATATATATAGAGAGAGAGAGAGAGAGATTTTTTTTTTTAAATTAGAAGACAAAATAAAGTCTGAAATCATGGTGTACCAGCAAATTTCTATTGTTAGTTTGCAGAGCTTTAGCATGAAGAGACCTGCTAATGACAGTTAACGCTTGTAAGATAACTGCTGAGTAATGAACTTTTCTGGGGGGTTTCTTTTGCGGCTTTGCCAAAGTTTTATTAAGCCAAGAATAAAAAGACCACATAATGACACAAAAGATACTCTAAAGCAAATAACATTTTGATTAGTTTACTTTCTGTAGCTATAGCTTGATATTGAAATCTCTAGCTTCCTAGATTTCTAACACTTTTAAATTGCATTCAAACTTTTTGCGAGACTACATTTCCTAATTTTAGCATTGAACTTTAACGTTTGCACTTTTGCACACTTTGTACTTTTGCACTTTATTTGTGGTCTCTGCATATTAAATTCATATGAGCATTTTGGCCTATTTTTTCATGTGCAGATCTTATTTGTTTTTGATCTTTGAGCTATTTTTTGATCTATGCACCACCAGTAGTTTATTTACTTCACTGGAGTTGGACTTGTGTCTAATGCTATGCTTTTCCAGTCTCTTCTTCACTTTCATATACCAAAATATATTTCAAAGTGTATTTCAGGAGCAAGAAAATGCATTTCTAATCTTACAGTAGCAGCAGCAAAGAACTAGACTTACAATGATTTAATACTATTTGTGTGTGTGTGTGTGTGTGTGTGTGCGTGTGTGTGTGTGTGTGTGTGTGTGTGTGTGTGTGTGTGTGTGTGTGTGTGTGTGTGTGTATATATATATATATATATACACAGTATATACATATACATACATACATATATATATATATATATATATATATATATATATATATATATATATATATATATATATGTATATATATATATATATATATATATACATTCATTCATACTCAGTCTAGTTTTTACATATAAATCAAAAGCTTTATAACAATATACGATCAGCTAGGTGATGAAATTATAGTTGAAGGCAATTTTTTGGTTGTTTTGATTCATTTCTGCACTCTGATTTAAAACAGCGAGAAGATCCTTACTTGAAGAAACAAGCACCTGGTAGCAGGGGGTCTCGGGGTTTTAGTGGCCCTGCATGCATGCAAATTACCAGAAAAAAATCTCTACCACTTACAGAAATAGGCAATTACTTTTTATGGACCAAAAACAGTTTGGAATGGGGTCCATTTTAGCAGCATTGAAACAGAGCTTCATTTGTCACCGTTTGCTGTGTCAGCATGAGATGTTAGTGTTGGTGTCTTCAGATTAAAAGCCTTTCTAGAACAACAGTCTCCTTGATGATGCCAGCTGTTGTTAAAGTTAAAGATGACTTACCTATAATTCCATGCACATTTTCCTCAACAACAAATCCCCAAACAATCTTTGATGTGTTTTTGGTACATCTGTTGTACCAATTACTTCAGTACTGCATACACACACACACACACACATATATATACTGTATATATATATATATACAGTATATATAGCTTTGAAAATAATTGTCTGCTAAATGATTAAATGTATACATAATTGTCTTGACAATTTGTTGAAGGCGACTTGCTACACCAGTACTTCCTTGATATCAGAGAGTGAATTTATAGACGCAAATCTTTAGCATGCAAGTTACTGCTAGCACATCATGCTAAACCTGTCACTGAAGGTGACATTTACCATTTTTCTGCAAATTTATGAGAGCAAAATCCAGTTATTTCTATAGAGCCCCAGACATGACATGCAGGAGAATATATTTTTTTTATTGTGTCCACAAAATAACAATTAGTTCCCACGTCTTCCTAAAGCCCAAAACACACTGCACGATTTTAGCAATCCTATAAGATCACTGCATGTCACATTGGGTGACATGGATCTAATAAACTCGGCCACGACGTGTGTGTAGACTATATGATGATGACACCTATTGACTCGTACACTACGACACGCGTTACTATAAAAGAATAAAACATCATCAGCATTCGCTAGTGGTAAACAAAAAGAGCATGATAAATCACACTTTAGCAGTTGTAGTTTTTATGTATGCTGAAAAAAAATGGAAGCAGCGAAAAAGGAAGGGATAAGAGCTTAAGGTAAGCAGTTTTATGATTTAGCGCCATGTCACATTGATTTCATGTCGCATTTTTATTAGTTGGTCAGTAAACGTGCATCGTACCAGCAAAAACAGGTTATCATTCTGTATCGCAGGCTATCTTTGTTCACAAAACTGTGACAACGGCCGTCTTTGAGCCTCTCTCACTGTATGACACAGGACCACCGATTAGGAGCCATGATCACAGAAATCACCACGATTGTTTCACAATGCCAGTCTTTCATCTGGGACAGCCGAAAATTGTGCAGTGTGTTTATGGCTTAACACATCAGCACGATTTACTAATTGTTTTAAGTAAATCATTAGCATGTTTTACTAATTCGTTTACTAATTTATTTTAGTGAAATTGGGGTTTCGTATATTTTCATTTCATTTTACTAACTCCTGTCCGCAATTTCATAAAGAGGATGCAATAGGCTATTCACATATTATTCAACAAACAGAACAAATTATTAAATCTAACTTTTAAAAACTTTTATCCACTAAATGAGCTCATTTCAAATTTGATGCCTGCTACATTTCTCAAAAAAGTTGGCACGGGGACAACAAAGGGCTGAAAAAGTACGAAATTTAGAAAAGATTCAGCTGGGAGAACATCTAGCAACTAATTAAGTTAATTGACATCAGGTCATGATTAGCTATAAAAGGGATGTCTTAGAGAGGCAGAGTCTTTTAGAAGTTAAGATGGGCAGAGGCTCTCCAATCTGTGAAAGAGTATGTAAAAAGAAAGTGAAATACTTTAAAAACAACGTTCCTCAACGTCAAATTGCAAAGGCTTTGCAAATCTCATCATCTACAGTGCATAACATCATCAAAAGATTCAGAGAAACTGGAGAAATCTCTGTGTGTAAGGGACAAGGCCGAAGACCTTTGTTGGATGCCCGTTGTCTTCGGGCCCTCAGACGACACTGCATCACTCATCAGCATGATTCCGTCATTGACATTACTAAATAGGCCCAGGAATACTTCCAGAAAACACTCTCGGTAAACACAATCTGCCGTGCCATCTGCAGATGCGAACTAAAGCTCTATCATGCAAAAAGGAAGCCATATGTGAACATGGTCCTGAAGCACTGTCATGTCCTGTGGGCCAAGGCTCATTGGTAGCATCTCTGATGGTATGGGGGTGCATAAGTGCATACAGCATGGGCAGCTTGCATGTTTTGGAAGGCACTATGAATGCTGAAAGGTATATAAAGGTTTTAGAGCAACATATGCTCCCCTCCAGACGACGTGTATTTCAGCAGGACAATGCAAAACCACATACTGCAGCTATTACAACAGCATGGCTTCGTAGTAGAAGAGTCCGGGTGCTGAATTGGCCTGCCTGCAGTCCAGATCTTTCACCTATAGAGAACATTTGGTGCATCATTAAACAAAAAATATGTCAAAGACGACCACGAACTCTTCAGCAGCAGAAAACCTATATTATGCAAGAATGGGACCAAATTCCAACACCGAAACTCCAGAAACTCATAACCTCGATGCCCAGACGTCTTCAAACTGTTTTGAAAAGAAGAGGAGATGCTACACCTGTTACAGTTGTGTCCTGTGTGTCTTGCGTTCCCGCCCCTTGTTTCCGTATATGGTTTGTTTCCTGTGCTCGTTTCATGTAATTATCAGTTAATTCAGTTTCAGGTGTGTGTAATTTGTGAATGTGTATTTAGGTCCTGTCTGTTTAGTTCCATTTCGTCTGGTCTACTTGTTATTCCCGGTGTGTCTACCTTGCCCTGTGTTACCCTGATGTCATTAAAGACTATTATTTTGAAGTACCTCCTCGTCTGCGTGTTCCTCGTCTCTCCCTGCTGTGTGCACCGTAACAGAAGACCAGACCAAACAGTAAGCGTCGTCCCTTCACCTCGTTTTGTTTTGTTCGTGTTTTCAAGTGTTTCTTTGTTCCTGTGTTTTAGTCCCTCATGCTCGCGGTTCGCGGGAGTTTACGCCGCCGTTCGTGGCTCTCCCATCCCGCGGTTCGCGGGAGTTTACGCCGCCGTTCGCGGCTCTTCCATCCCGCGGTTCGCGGGAGTTTACGCCGCCGTTTGCGGCTCTCCCATCCCGCCGTTCGCGGGAGTTCTCGCGGCTGTTCGCGGGAGTTCTCGCCGCCGTTCGCGGATCATCCAGCCCTCAGTTCCCAGGAGATGACGCCACCATCCACGGCTAACCCTAGCCCGCCGGCCTGCCTCTGACTCAATGCCCGCCGGTCTGCCTCTGACTCAATGCCCGCCGGCCTGCCTGTGATTCAAGCCCGCCAGTAGTGCCGCTGACTCAAGCTCGCCGGATTGCCGCTGACTCAAGCTTGCCGGATTGCCGCGGACTCATGCCCGCTGGTCGTCGTTGGCAGGGAAGGCCAACTCACGACCTCTTTGTTTCACGCCGCCGTCTGCGGCCCACCTGTGTTACTGCTTCATCGCGGGGAAAGCCAACCCGCCGTCCACGGTTCACTCGGCCCACAGCCGGCTGAGGCTCCCTCCAGCCCGCCGGCCCCTGCCGTTGTGTGGTCAAGCCCGCCAGCTGCTGCCGTATTTGTCAAGCCAGCCGGTTATGGTCTCGCCAGCCGGCCGCTGCCGTATTGACAAGCCAGCCGGCCGTGGCCGTAATTGACCAGACAGTGACCTAGGTCTTTTTAAGTACTGTGTGTGTGTGTGTTTAGCCCCGGAGGGCTCCTGATACCCCTGAGCTTCCCCAAGGAATTTTTTGGGGGGGGGTAGTAGGGCCCTGGCCGAAGAGACTGAGGTGGGGGCTGGGGCCGTGGTCTCGGAAGCGGTCCCGCCATGGCCTCCCGAGCTCCCTGCTCCGCCATGGCCTCCCGAGCTCCCTGCTCCACCTGGACCTCGGTCTGTCTGTTCCACTCTGGAGGCCCCGTCCTGTGTATGTATCTGTGTCGGTCCTGTGGGGTCTCCAGAGTGCCCACCCCCCCTCCCCGGTGGAACTGTTACGGCTCGGGTCGAGCCTTCCGGGAGGGGGGAGTTATGTTACAGTTGTGTCCTGTGTGTCTTGCGTTCCCGCCCCTTGTTTCCGTATATGGTTTGTTTCCTGTGCTCGTTTCATGTAATTATCAGTTAATTCAGTTTCAGGTGTGTGTAATTTGTGAATGTGTATTTAGGTCCTGTCTGTTTAGTTCCATTTCGTCTGGTCTACTTGTTATTCCCGGTGTGTCTACCTTGCCCTGTGTTACCCTGATGTCATTAAAGACTATTATTTTGAAGTACCTCCTCGTCTGCGTGTTCCTCGTCTCTCCCTGCTGTGTGCACCGAAACAACACCATGGTAAACATGCCCCCGTCCCAACTATTTTGAGACCTGTAGCAGGCATCAAATTTGAAATGAGCTCATTTTGTTCATAAAATTGTTAAATTTATCAGTTTAAACATTTGTTATGTTATCTATGTTCTGTTGTGAATAAAATATTGGTGATTTGAAATTCTTTTTAGTTTAAATTTTATTCAAATTTAAAAAATGTCCCAACATTTCCGGAATTCGGGTCATACTTGAAAAAGATTTGTTCACTTCCAGAGTAAAAATTTCCTGATAATTTACTCACCCCCATGTCATTCAAGATGTTCATGTATTTCTTTTTTAGTCGAAAAGAAATAAAGTTTTTGAGGAAAACATTCCAGTTTTTTTTTTTTTTTTTTGCTAGTTGGTCATGAGCTAGTTTAAGCTGGTCCTGAGCAGGAGCTAGTTGCTTAGGACCAGATCATAGCCAGCTTATAACCAATTCAGGACCATCTTATACCAGCTGCCATGTTTCAATACCTAACAAGCACATGCTGTTTTTTTTTTTTTTTAATAAGGATAGTGGACTTCAATGGGGATAAATGGGTTGAAGGTACAAATTGCTTCCTCTTTCTTCCTCTCTAACTTCAAAGGGCTCTACAAGATCCCAGCCAATGAATAAGGGTATTGTCTAGCAAAACGATCGGTCATTTTAAAAGAATAATAAAAAATTATATACCGAAATGCTCATCTTGCACTAGCTCTACGATGTGCGTCCACTACTTTACACATTACGTAGTCACGTTGGAAAGGTCACACGTGACATAGGCGGAAGCAAACGTGCAAAGACTAAGTCAAAAGCCCTTTACAAAAAAAAGATAAAACAATGATTTCAGACAATTTTGAAGTTGGAGGAGAAAATCAGATGGAGTTCGGTATTACGTCACACGTGACCTTTCTGTGTCATATAGGTAAACATTCACTTACTGACTAGTTGACTACTTTTCTGGATGACTAGTTGAATAGTAATAATGAGTGGTCATGCAAGCCCTTTTTTTTACTTTTCAAGACAAAAGAACACCTTTGCATCAGTGTATTATATATAAGGTGTAATATGAGTTACACCATTTTACCTATGGCATACAAACCAACCAAAATAGTTCTTAAATGTGCATCCAACTATGATGACACATCTGACTTATGCAAACAGTAAGTCTTTGTGTGGTTCACCTAATCTCATCTATCATGATGAAGATCAGAGACTAAGTGGCTCCGTGATCGAGCTGCCAAGCGGCATGTCACACCTTCTCCAGAGGCGTCCTGTGTAAGTGTACATGTGTGACCTGCTGTAACCTGCACATCTGTTCATCCATGAGCACACTGTGTAACCACAATTACATTTACCGACCTCAAAATGTTTGCTCATCCTGGAACATGTACAGCCGTATCCATCTTGAATGATGAGTGAAAATTCAACCCTCTAGAGACTTGAAGTTATATAACATTTCGGAGCTTGTTGGAAGTACAAATTTGTCTCTACAAAGAAAATGAATTAACCCAAAATTAATAATTCTGCTATCATTTTATTAAATATTATTATAGATTAAATATGCAGAAGCATAACAGAAATTTCATTTACTTACATTTTTCAGTTTGTTCATCGTATGTGAATTAAGAAGACTTGAAATATAGTGCACAAGTTGTATGAAGTATTATTATTTTTTTACTATGAACTGCTTTCATACGGAAAAGATCTGTGTGGAAATTCTTCGAAAATTCTGCTTTTGGGTGATAAAATGAGTGTAGGATTTACTCTCATATAATCTTAACTAAGAAACTGCTCGTAATTTTTACTAATAATTATGAAGTAACAGCAAGTAACACATTGAATTAATCGTAAAATGGTTAAGTAGAAATACTGAGATAGTATTTTCTTGAGATCAACTTTAAAACTTGTGTTTTAAATGTATTTCTTTTTAACAACAAAAAAGGGGCAAAATGGACTGACTTTGTATTTGCATTCAACCATGCTAATGCTGCCCATGCTAAAAAAAATAATGACAGCATATACTTAAAAACTGCTAGTAAATTTTACAAATAATTACAAAAAAAACGGCAAGTGACACATTAAAGTAATTGTAAAATGCTTAAATACTGAAATAGTATTTTCTTGTAAATTGTTATCCAATAATCTTTGTTTTATTTACAACTTCGAAAAATCTTTTATACAGTGTACGATTTTGGAAAGACATGAGTGTCAGTAAATAATGGCAACATTTTTATATCTGGCTTAAATGACTCATTATTCTGTATTTTATACATACATGTTCCATTATAGTGCAGTCTTCTCTACAGTCAAACTAAATTACAGATTGTGTTTGTGTGCATTTCTGAAGCGAGTTCAATCCTTGGCACTTAACACGGCCCACTTGTTTTCTCACAAAGTACTCTGGCGATCTAGTTCAGTAAATCAAACCGAAGGGCAACTACTATGAAAACATCTCTAGTTATCTCTATGTCTGTGGCTATGTTCCTTACTGGTCTTAAACAAAAGTGTTTAAAGTTCTGAATGAAAAATGACAATACACTATGCACGACCCAAACGGATTGAGAGCGCATTCACTTGAATGTAAAAACAGGAAAAAGTGAGCAAAATTCCCTCAAGGGGCCAGCGTTGAAGAGGTAATATTCTATTTTCAGGGAGTATGTGGTTGAATCTGACATTGGTATTTATATTTTTTAGTCATTAAAGGAGATTATAATATGTTTCTGGAATAAAATTAATTTACCTGCAGTATTAATGAGGCTGGTACTTTGCTGAGATATGACCAAGAATTTATTTGGTTTGAAACAGGCCTTGTCTGTTTCCTGAAAATTAAGACACACAGAATCCAAAGCATTTAGGAGTGGTATTTATTAAAGGTAGCTGTCTGGCAGAGCTTGATAAAGCAGACCGCACTTCTCCGACTCATTTCAAGTCTCCCGGGAGGTGATTAGAAATTGAGCATGTACAATAAAAAAAAAGTGTTTTCTGCAGCAAAATAAAATTGATGGAAAATTATTGCTTTGACAGCTTATTTGGTGCTCAACTTCAAGCAAGGCCCTGGAATGCTTTGTCAAAGCTCGCTGTATGAGAGCATCAACAGGCCTCAAAAATGCACACTTTTAAATTCCCTGGGAGACCTCAACAGTTTTAAGTCTAGTGAATTACATCTAAAAAAAAAAAATTAATATGTCATTTTAATATGCATCTGGTCATAGAGTTTTTTCAAAGGATGTCGAGGCTTTTTAGGTCAGGTAGAATCTGCAATCTGATGCAGTTCGTTTGCTGGCTTCCATGGCTGGAATATGCTGTGTTTTCTGCCAACTGGCAACCGGGGTGTCGAAATATTATTGGCAAAGTATTAGTGGGCGGAGTCACACAGAACAAAACAAAAACAGAAATTCTGACACAGAACACACATTTCAAAGTAGAATAACTGTAGTATTGTTTATTGGAGAAACAAGTATGTGAACTTAGCATGTTTCCTAAATAACTGCTAAAATATTATGGTATTTTTAAGATTTAGTAAGTCAAAAAAATTACATACAACGCCTTTAACATTGATTGGCAAATTCCCATGCATGAAATCCAGTCATTTCAATAAGAATCCACGCAATTGGGAATTGGGTGTGAGGACCAAAAAAAAATCCCACACAGATTGTGCTAACAATCACTCAGAGTAATTATAAAATAATAATTTATACCCCGCAACACTCTAGCACTCTTAACACCCACCAGCAGCCTCCAGAAACTGCATCGTTACACTTCAACAACCACCCAGAACACCTTAGCAACAGTATTGTGGTATGTGCTCACATATAGTAACACCCTGAGAACTAGGGTTGTGCCGATAGATGATAGTATCGTGTATCGACGATAATAATCAGAGATTTCGACGATAGCGTCTTTGTCGATAGTCAAGACGATATTAGGCTCAATCTCCTATTAATGTATAAAACTATTATTATTATTATTATTATTGTTAGGCGCCCTATTATTATTGGGCTATCAAATTGCCCCGCTATTTTACCCCAGCGCCGCACTTCACACACACGCGCAAATCAACCAAAACATCCTAACAACATCTTAACCACCACAAACACCCCCAGAAACCGACTAGCAACACTCTAATAACCAGAACATCTTAGAAATCGTATTTCAATGTGCTAACAATTACTCAGGACATCTTCGCAATCACATACTTATTAAAACCCTGGTAACCACAAAAAAGCAACCACAACAAATCAATTGCATAGCAACATAATGAAAATAATACATAATGAAAATCACCCAGAGCACCCTAGCAACATATTAACAACCACCAGTTCCCCTAGAAACTGCACAGCAACACCTTTATACCACCCAATACACCTCATCTATAATACTGCAATGTGCTATAAATCACATTAACAACAGAGAAGCACTGTAATGTCATGGCAATGACCCCCTCACCCTAGCAGAAGCATTGCATTGTAGCAATGCGATGGCAATCCTTCAGAAAGCCCTAGCAACATCCTAACAACCACCAGAACACTCCATAAACTGTATAGCAACACTCTGGTAATGGCCCACAACACCCTAGCAACTGCTCAGAACACCTTAGCAGCTGCATAGCCCTGACAACAAACCACAACCCCATACCGCTCAGAACACCTTAGCAATAATACACTTCATCTACACCATTGCAGTGTGCTATAAATCACTCAGAACACCTTAGCAATAATACACTTCATCTACACCATTGCAGTGTGCTATAAATCACTCAGAACACCTTAGCAACAAAGGATCAGTGTAATGCCATGGTGATGAGCCCCTAGCAACAGTACTGCAATGTAACAATGTGATGGCAATACCTCAGAAACTCCTAGCAACATCCTAGCAACCACCAGAACACTTCATATAATGCATAGCAATGCCCTGGTAATGACTCACAACATCCTAGCAACCACTCAGAACACCTTAGCTACAACTTAAAACACCCTCACATCACAACGGTGAGTTTTGTGCAGGCATGCATGCTGATTTTCTTGAGAAAATGCAAAAATCCTGTCTTTACAATGTTGTTGTGCAATAGAGCTATATTATCATCATACTGCACATCTCCAGAGTTATAAAAGCAACCGAGTGAGAATAATGGCTATGCAGGATCAACAGTTCAAATCCTTCAGCAAAGAGTATTCCTTGCAATTTTCTCCTTAAGGCCTTAATCCATGAAGATATTAGCTCAGTCAGTGGACTGAGACGTTATACGACGGGAGAAAAGACCATCAAGACAAAACTGCATTCAATTGAGCCTTAATGCTGTAATAATCCTAACTGTTGTACCACAAGCCATAAACCATGCTTTTTGAGCTTTAGCTCTAACTGTATAATATCAAACAGACTTTTACTCAGCAATGTAATTTTACATAATACAGTATGTTCTATAAATACAGTATTACTTTTAATATTTTAAAAAAAGAAGTCTGTTAAGTGGTTTGATGTGTGAATGCAGTTGTTATTCAACTTTCAAATTCCATTTCCATGACTTGTGAGAGTTGCATGACGCATAGTTCATGTCACAAAATAGACTAAACTAGGTCTCAGGGCCTGTTAAGACCATTAGACTGACAAATGACAATCACAATTAAGTAACCAAAAAAAATCTATCTTTTAAATGGACAAAGCTATTCAATAACTAGATGCTCCTAGCCGGGGAAATTGCACCATGTTCGCCTGTGCTTTTTTTTTGGTTTTATGTCTTATGTATCATCTCCATCCTGTTTAAAGGCACCATTCTTTAAAAGTAATTTGCCAAACAAAAACAGCTTGACGCAAGGCAACACAACATATCCTGCCGCACTGTTAAATGGTTTTTCCATTGGGCCCCCACATGAAGTCATGTCTGCCATCTTCTGGCGCACTGGAGAAAAGCGTGTTTGGAAAGCAAAGTTTGTGTTTGCTGCTTCCCATATGTTTCTTCTGAGTAAAAAGACACAACAAATGTCTTTAGTGTTCCCAAAGAGATCTCAAAATGTGCATAGGTGTGCCAAGATACAAAAACCTGCAATCAAAACTAAATATAAACTCAAAAATGTCACGTCAAATTATTTAAAGATAGAATTGTCTGTGCACTCTTACTGTACACCAACAACTGTCCCATTTAATTCTTGTATTTCATCCCCCAAGGAATTTAAGGAGGCATTGTTTGAGAAATCCCTCGAGGTACAAAAGAACAACAACAATATTAACTCAATTGATCATCTACAAACGGAGTTCAAAGATACAGAATCAAAAGCCTTTCAAGTACCAACTCCATTCGTGTAACATTCCTTTAATTTTCCTCAAATCTATTTATTTCTTCTTTAGGGGTGTCACAGGAACATTTCATGTTGGTTAGATCATGCTTTGGCTTTGTGGGTGGGAAACTTGGCACAGTCTTCAAAAGAATTGTAGGCACAGTTGTGTCTCATTGAAAGTCACAAAAAGAGACCACAATTGTATTGTCATGTCAGGAATATGGCAGCAAATGCAGTTAAAGTGACATAATTGTTTAAATATTCGGCAGGATGCTAAACTGGATTTGCAATTCAGTGGCAGTAAAGGCATCATGTCCAACACACTCTCATAGCAATCTGAAACCATTTTACATTTTGGCAAATTGATGGCAAATGTGTATGAATTCATACACTGAGGGTCATTTTTAGGACTGGGCCTTCATTCTAGCTTTTCTTAGTTTTCAATTATTCTTAAATTTTAATATTATAACTTTCGGGAAGCATTCAGCACATATAAAAGAGCACAAAATGATGAAGGGCAAATGAATGGAATAGATCACTCTATTTTACGTAATCTGCAGGCAGTACAAAAAAAACCCTTTGAGGATTTTCATTGAGTCTTCAGCAAGAACCACCATACAATCAAGATAACACCAACACTTGCTATCTTCTTCTTTAAAAAATGTAGGTTTTTTTTAGAAAATATTTTAAAACTTCAAAAAAATTATTGCCTTTGGGAACATTTGTCACAGAATGGCCCGTATTCCATCATCACTGATCACCCTCACCTGCACCTGATTAATGATCATGTACACCTGCTCCTCATCATCACAGCTCATCACCCCCTGCTCTACTTAAGCACACTCCTCACTCCAGTCAGAGTCTGATCTTGAAGTCACAAAGCTGCCATGACACAGAGACTTGAGGATACTATACGGACCTACACTCTACAAGCGGACTGCTAGCTGAGTATACTTTCCTGTATTACTTACCTGATGATACTTACCCTCTGTCTTCCCTCTCACCACCAGATCCCTTTACATCTGTGGACTCTAGAGACTCACGGGCTCTCCAAGGATTCCTATCCGCCACAAACCTGCCAAAGGACAGAGACACAGTCAGAATCCCAGCGCACTATCCACAATTCCTCTAGAAAGCCACTTACCTCACGACTGTTGTCTCACCCAAATCCTGTAATAAACTCAACATATTTTACACTTACCTTTGTGTCTGGCAGTTCCGTAACAGAAGATCAGACCAAGACCGAAGAAGTTAAGCGGACCACACCGATATGGAGGAGGCTTCATTTATTAATAGGGCTTATGCTATCCACGACCCGCTGGACTTTGTGAGGGAATTTGTGCCATTCGCCCTCTCCAGCTCACTAGAGGATCGAGCCCTCAAGATTTTGTTCTGGCTTGGGATCACAGTCCATCACCCCTTGAAGCTCCCAGACACTTCCTGCCTCACCTGGCAGGAGACTGTCCTCAAGTGTCTGGAGAGTCTCCGATCCCGAGTCGGAGTTCCGCCCGAAGCAACGATGATGATTCCGCCGCCCGAAGCGACGATGATAGTTCCGCCGCCTGAGATGGCGATGATGGTTCCGCCACTCGCAGCGATGATGCCGCCGGCCACGGCGAAGAGCTCTCCTGAGCCCCTGCTGGTTCCGTCCAGCTCACCAGAGCTCACTCCACGCCAGTGCCCTCCAGTGGCAGCTCCACGCCAGTGCCCTCCAGTGGCAGCTCCACGCCAGTGCCCTCCAGTGGCTGCTCCACGCCACGCCAGTGCCCTCCAGTGGCTGCTCCACGCCAGTGCCCTCCTGAAGTCCCGCTGGTTCCGCCCAGCCGTCCTGAAGTCCCGCTGGTTCCGCCCAGCCGTCCTGAAGTCCCGCTGGTTCCGCCCAGCCGTCCTGATTCCGCTCCTCCAGAGCGCCCCCTGGTGCCCGCTCCTCCAGAGCGCCCCCTAGTGCCCGCTCCTCCAGAGCGCCCCCTAGTGCCCGCTCCTCCAGAGCATCCCCTAGAGCCCGCTCCTCCAGAGCATCCACTAGTGCCCACTCAAGGGCCCGCGCCTCCAGAGCGCCTCCTAGTGTCTGCTCCTCCAGAGCACCTCCAAGAACCCGCTCCTCCAGAGCCTCCTCAAGAGCCCGCTCCTCCAGAATGCCCACCAGAGGGGAGCTTCCCCATGAAAATTTTGGGGGGGGGCTATATATCCTCTGCCTGGGTGGCCGGGCCCAGAGCCAAGGCCACGAAGATCCCTGACCCACCATGGCCGCCCAAAAGAAATAGGCCATGGTCTCCAGATCCGCCATGGCCTCCCGAAGCCCCGGATCCGCCATGGCCTCCCGAAGCCCCGGATCCGCCATGGCCTCCCGAAGCCCCGGATCCGCCATGGCCTCCCGAAGCCCCGGATCCGCCATGGCTTCCTGAACCTCCTGTCCCGCCATGGATTCCTGAATCTCCGGTTCCGCCATGGCCTCCCGAAGCCCCGGATCCGCCATGGCTTCCTGAACCTCCTGTCCTGCCATGGCTTCCTGAATCCCCGGTTCCGCCCTGGATGCCTTCCCTGTGTCCATGTCTTCCACCGACATCCAGGGCGCCCACCCCCCCTCCCAGGTTTTGTTATTACGTCGCGGGACTCGCCGTCCGGGAGGGGGAGGTACTGTCACAGAATGGCCCGTATTCCATCATCACTGATCACCTGCACCTGATTAATGATCATGTACACCTGCTCCTCATCATCACAGCTCATCACCCCCTGCTCTACTTAAGCACACTCCTCACTCCAGTCAGAGTCTGATCTTGAAGTCACAAAGCTGCCATGACACAGAGACTTGAGGATACTATACGGACCTACACTCTACAAGCGGACTGCTAGCTGAGTATACTTTCCTGTATTACTTACCTGATGATACTTACCCTCTGTCTTCCCTCTCACCACCAGATCCCTTTACATCTGTGGACTCTAGAGACTCACGGGCTCTCCAAGGATTCCTATCCGCCACAAACCTGCCAAAGGACAGAGACACAGTCAGAATCCCAGCGCACTATCCACAATTCCTCTAGAAAGCCACTTACCTCACGACTGTTGTCTCACCCAAATCCTGTAATAAACTCAACCTATTTTACACTTACCTTTGTGTCTGGCTGTTCCGTAACAACATTCTTATGAACTTCTTGGAATTTATCTTGAGATGCATACTACTTTCTTAAGAAGATTTTCATGAATCCAGTCCCAGAAAGGTTTAAGTGTTAACCGGCAAATTTCCATCTCACTTGTTCTGTTCCCAAATAATGCCACCCAGTCGGCAAAATAAAACCTCAAACTTTATGTGAACAAGTACCATTCAGAATCTAGACCCAGGAAACATCATGCTACTGATCTCTCTTTGAGTCCAAAATAAAACAGGAAACTGATTCCATATCTGGAACCTTTTTGTTAAAACATTCTTCTTGTATCTAATTAATTTATATTTATGATTGGGGACAATTAGTGTGTCTTGCCACAGTTGATTAATAATCAAACAATGAGCCTATTTTGCTAGCAAATATCAAGCTATTGGTGAGCCCCTTTTGCCTTGTATGTTGAGGTTGAAAATTTTACTCCAGGGTGCTTTCTGGAGATCACTTCTATTGAAATAATATTTGAACAGTAGTTTAAGATGAGAACAACGCCATTCTTCATTTCAGGTTGTACCCACAAAAAATGCAGCATTGGCTTTTCCTCTAAGGAGATAGCGTGCAGAGTGCTAGGCCCACAAGATCAGTGTGTTCTTTGGTTAGCATGGCGTTTTATAGGTTGGTCTTGCTGTGGAACATCCTAACACTCTGTTAAAAGATAGAGAAAATGTACAGTTAATGCTCAAGGATTAAGTCTTTAAATATTTGACATTCTGGTCCTCGGGAATATCAAGAAGCCAGCTGTGCCTTCGAAGTGTTAACAGGTATGTACCCCAGCACCCAGTGTGCTTAAGAAGCACATCATGTTTTGGAAGTGTGTTGAAGAAAGCAATGTAACCCTAAAGTGCTGGAGAAACGTCTTTGTATTATTTTTGCTGTTCCTTTTGGTGACACTAGAGGTGCAATTATACACTGTATAGGGAATATTCTTTTCAGCCACAACATTTACAACACTGACAAGTTGAATAACATTGAATATAACATTACAATGGCACCTATCAAGAGATGGGTTATATTAGGCAGCAAGAGAAAAGTCTGTTCTTGGATAAGGGCAAGCGAAAAGATCTGAGTGACTTTGACTAGTGCCAGACGGCAAGACAACTGGGTTATAACATCTCCAAAACATCAAGTCCCATGGGGTATTTGTATGCAGTGGTTAGTACCTACCACAAATGGTATAAGCAAGGACAACCGATGAACCGGCAAAAGGATCATAGGCGCGAAGGCTAGTCTGTTTGGTCAGATCACACAGAAGAGCTACTGTAGCTCAAACTGATGAAAAACTTAATGCTGGACAGAAAGTGTCAGAAGAAAGATACCGCTTTTCCACCGGGACCTTTTCCACTCAAAAAAAATCTGGGCCAGTGCCCAGATCCTGGTTCCGAACCGGCCGAGCACTGGCACCAGCCCCAGCCCCAGCCCCAGTGGAAAAGTGATAAGCGTGAATTGCAGTTTGTTGCATATGAGGATGCGCAGCCACAGACAGGTCAATGATGACCCTGAAAGGTCTACTATGGACACATGAGCATCAGAACAAGACCGTGTAAGAAAGAAGAATGGAAGTAGATTGCCTGGTCTGATAAATTCCATTTTCTTTTAGATCAGGTGGATGGTGGGTGGGTGAGTGTGCGTCATTTACCTGGGGAAGAGATGGCAGCAGGATGACTATGGGAAAAAAGCAGGTCAGCAGAGGGAGTGTTATGCTCTGGCCAATGTTTTGCTGGGTTCTCCTGTTGTGGATGTTACTTTGACACATACCACCTACCTAAAGACTGTTGCAGACCACGTACACCCCTCAATTGCAATAGTATTCCCTGATGGAATGGCCTCTTTCAGCAGGATAATGCACCCCGCCACACTGCAAAGTTTGTTAAGGAATGGTTTGAGGAACATGACAAAGAGTTCAGGGTGTTGCCTTGGCCTCCAAATTCCCCCAGATCTCAATCCATCAATGGGTTGTGCTGGACCAACAAATCTGATCCATGGAGGCTCCACCACGCAACTTGCAGGACTTACAAGGATCTGCTGCTGATGTCTTGGTGCCAGATACCACAGGACACGTTCAGTGGTCTTGTGAAGTCCATGCCTCGATGCTTCAGAACTGTTTTGGCAGCACAAGAGGGGCCTACACAATATTAAGCAGGTGGTTTTAATGTTGTGGGTGGTCAGTCTGTGTATCTGTATTTGTTTCATTTTTATACCTTGTGTTGTAACCATCAGGTAAAAGGGAATAACATATTTTCCTCACACCTTGAATAAATGTAAATATTTATTACACTGAACAAAATTATAAACACTTTTGTTTTTGCCCCCATTTTTCATGAGCTGAATTCAAAGATCTAAGACTTTTTCTATATACACAAAAGACCTATTTCTCTCAAATATTGTTCACAAATCTGTCTAAATCTGTTTAGTGAGCACTTCACCTTTGTCGAGATAATCCATCCACCTCACAGGTGTGGCATGTCAAGATGCTGATTAGACAGCATGATTATTGCACAGGCGTGCCTTAGGCTGGCCACAATAAAAGGCCACTCTAAAATGTGCAGTTTTATCACACAGCACAATGCCACAGATGTCGCAAATTTTGAGGGAGCGTGCAATTGGCATGATGACTGCAGGAATGTCCACCAGAGTTGTTGCCCGTGAATTTAATGTTAATTTCTCTACCATACGCCGTCTCCAAAGGCGTTTCAGAGAATTTGGCAGTACATCCAACCGGCCTCACAACCGCAGACCACGTGTAACCACACCAGCCCAGGACCTCCACATCCAGCATCTTCACCTCCAAGATCGTCTGAGACCAGCCATCCGGACAGCTGCTGCAACAATCGGTTTGCATTCTGTCTTGCCATCGTCTGGCACTTTGGAAAGGTGTTCTCTTCATGGATGAATCCTGGGTTTTCACTGTACAGGGCAGATGGCAGACAGTGTGTATGGCGTCGTGTGGGTGAGCGGTTTGCTGATGTTAACTTTGTGGATCGAGTGGCCCATGGTGGCAGTGGGGTTATGGTATGGGCAGGCGTATGTTATGTACAACGAACACAGGTGCATTTTATTGATGGCATTTTGAATGCACAGAGATACCGTGACGAGATCCTGAGGCCCATTGTTGTGCCATTCATCCCCATGACCAGCACCTCATGTTGCAGCATGATAATGCACTGCCCCATGTTGCAAGAATCTGTACACAATTCCTGGAAGCTAAAAAACATCTCAGTTCTTGCATGTCACCCATTGAGTGTTCCAGTTCCTGCCAATATCCAGCAACTTCGCACAGCCATTGAAGAGGAGTGGACCAACATTCCACAGGCCACAATCAACAACCTGATCAACTCTATGCGAAGGAGATGTGTTGCACTGCGTGAGGCAAATGGTGGTCACACCAGATACTGACTGGTTTTCGGACCCCCCAATACATTTTAGAGTGGCCTTTTATTGTGGCCAGCCTAAGGCACACCTGTGCAATAATCATGCTGTCTAATCAGCATCTTGATATGCCACACCTGTGAGGTGGATGGATTATCTCAGCAAAGGAGAAGTGCTCATTAACACAGATTTAGACAGATTTGTGAACAATATTTGAGAGAAATAGGCATTTTGTGTACATAGAAAAAGTCTTAGATCTTTGAGTTCAGCTCATGAAAAATGGGGGCAAAAACAAAAGTGTTGTGTTTATAATTTTGTTCAGTGTATTGATTTTTTTTTTTTTAGGTTTGTGAAGGTAAGAGGTATCATTATTATTTTAACAAACATCATGATTAATTCATTAAAGTGGGAAGTTGCACTACATGAAAATTTTTACACATTGTCAGTATAATATATATATATATATATATTTATTTTTTTTACATTTTGTTGTAAAACATGACTTTCATCTCTTATTTTTCATATAAGTAGGAATTAGTTTTGTTAAACTTTTCTTTTTTTTTATCTCCAACTATGTAATAGTTTCCTTTCTAGATATGTTTTCATTATGCTGCTAATACAGTTGTATAACATTTACTCTATGACCCAAAACAATATCAAAAATAATTTTAATTCAGAAATTAAAAACATATTCATCAAACCCGAGATAATAAAAGCTTTATATGCATGAAATTTTTTTTTCTCTCTTTTCTTTTCTTGTCTGGAAAATGTTATATATATTGTATTGATATTGACCCAAAAACATTTTCAATTTGTCCCTCAGTATAAATGAACAAGAATCAATAATTCACATACAATGTAAGTGGGCAGCTCTTTAGCTAAAAGTTTATAATATGCATACATCCATATGCATCTTAATGTTTTGAAAGCATTGTTAGCATTAGCTGAACATCTGTTTTTTTTCACATTAAGGGCAATGTACTCTTTTGCAAGGTGATTTTTTTAAGCCACCTTGTTACCTCATGAGAGTGTGCTTGCATCACTTGATCTGAATTCATTTGTAATTGACAATATAAGATCTTGATCCCTTTGTAAAATGTTGTCTATAGATTTGCAATCTACGCAATTCAGTTTGTGGTACGTTTCATAACCAGATAAGAATTACCTCATCAAATCAACCTGTTAAGACACTTGTCCTGATATCACCTTTAGAATGAACAACATATTGTCTCATTCTGTCCTTTTTAGTTCTGTGGGGCATATGAAAGCTATAAACATCTGTCAAACAGATTCTCTTGAATACAGAAGGGTGATTCTTTCAAACTCCTTAAGGTAATTACTATCAGTATAACACTACAGCTACCTGGGACCGGTGGCACACGAATCCAACGGTAGGCTAATATAATGGTGCAATCAAAGCTTTCAAGGGATGTGAAAGGTAATTAAGATGACAGATTGAACAGTTTTCCTTTCAGCAGATAAATACCGCTATCTTGTCAATACCTGTCTAGGCTGAGGACTGTCAATGCCCGAGGAAGAGATACGACAACCAACCCTACTGTTGATATATCTGGAGTTTTCTTTAGTAGATTTCTTAAATCAGAGCTGGAGTTAGGGTTAAAGTAATATACTTAAAGGGTTACTCCACCCCAAAATGAAAATTTTGTCATTAATCACTTACCCCCATGTCGTTCCAAACCCGTAAAAGCTTCTTTCGTCTTCGGAACACAATTTAAGATATTTTGGATGAAAACCGGGAGGCTTGTGACTGTCCCATTGACTGCCAAGTAATTACACTGTCAAGGCCAAAATGGCACTACGCTGACGCAGAGGAGACAAATTGTTGAATAAAGTCGTTATTTTTGTTTTCTTTGCATACAAAAAATATTCTCGTCGCTTCATAAAGTTCAGATTGAACCACTGATGGCAGATAGACTATTTTGACGATGTCTTTCATACTTTTCTGGGCCTTGACAGTGTAATTACTTGGCAGTCAATGGGACAGTCACAAGCCTCCCAGTTTTCATCCAAAATATCTTAAATTGTGTTCCGAAGACGAACAAAGCTTTTACGGGTTTGGAACGACATGGGGGTAAGTGATTAATGACTAAATGTTCATTTTGGGGTGGAGTAACCCTTTAAGTGCAAACTGTATGTTAACTGCAATTAAATTAATATGTTATATTAAATGCAATTAGTTGAACCCTAGAGTGCTTTATTTGACCCACTTAAGTAGGACCTAAGTACATCTACATTTCATAATTACTTCTATTGTTTGTGAAATATGGTTACACTACTGACAAAAGCTTATGGTAACCCTTACGGAAATTAACCATGGTTTATTATAGTAATAGTAAAAGTGTAGTAACCATTTGTACAACTACAGCTTTATTACAAATACCATGGTTAAACTAGGAAAACCATGGTTAATTTTGTGGTTACCATGGTTTACCTATAGTAACCATGTTTTTTTTTTTTTTTCATTTGTAGTAAAACCATGGTTAATTTTTGTAAGGTAAATTTGCTATTGAAACTAATATTTAATGTATTTAAATATATTTTGCTGCAATTTAGATAAATATAAGCTGCAATTTAGTACATTTAAAATATATTAACTTTAAATCCAATATCAAAAAACACACCACAGTAAAACTACAGTATAATCAAGTAGGCTACTTTACATGTGTTTGACAGAGTAGTCACATTTACCGTTTCTGGACTAAAGTTCGCCAGGGAAATCAATCATTCCAATAATAATCTGTTCGGAAGTTTCGCGTGAGGATGAAGTGTTCTTCATGCAGATTTCGCTCATGTTAAAGTTTGTAACGTGAATTCGCCGGTCTGACCATTAACAATTGTTTTACTTGAAAGTCACTTTTGTGTAAGCTGTGCTTTATACACCCTGCGCTACTAAGACAACGGACCCTTTTTGCCCGCGAAAATACCCTGACTTCACGCACACCACAAAATGAAAGTTGTTAAAGCCCAACAAAAGATTATTTTAAAAAATAATGATTGAAAAGTGTACACATTTGAAAGTGTACATAAGTAGGAAAAAGTGTTTTTAAAAATATTCTTTTGACATCTGTACATTCAGTTCCTTTTCACAAGGGGTCAGTCAATGGTTCCATTTCATTTAAGTTTCTACTTTAGAGGTAGGCTAAATACCCACAGGCTAATGTACTACTATGTTTCTGAGACACCACAAGTGGGTCTTCCCTTTTTTTAACAAAATGTAAATATTCCTAATGAAGTTCTTTTTTAGCTTTCAGCCCAAATGTGCAGCAGGATTGAGAATATAACTGGATGCATGTGGTCAATTACAAATATTGACCACTAGATAGCGCCATTATATCTCAAATAATCAAAACATTCCCCTGTCTGATTCCCTCTGTCTTTTGCAGCTGGAGTGATATATTGGTGAAAGTCTTTTAATTATTTGGGTGGCAGAAGCATTTCAACTCAAACATTTCTGTCATGCAGCAAATGACAGTGGCAGGAACATATACTCACATCTGTATATTCTCTCTAGATGTTGTTGTCGACTGAGGGATGATCTCATGGGGGGTCTGTTCAGGAGCAGGTTTTAATTAGAAGCCGCTGCAATATTAATGTTTCCCAGAAATACATTTACTATGTGATTTTGTCGTTGACAGGCTGGCGTCATGGCCTAATTTGGCACTGGGTTACTGAACATGTACAACATCAAACTGCTCGCTCACAGTTACAACCTGAAACTCATCACTATAAAAAAAGTTAAAAGGGGCATGAATGATGTAACTTGAGTGTGTTATGTCTTCAGCTGCGCTCCTAAGGTACAATTAGAGGACACTTACGAGGAGCGAAAATTTTACAGACATAGTGTCACTGTTTTGTGTTATCCTTTAAGTGTTATTATTTTTACAGGCTGCCAGCTAAACTCCTCAAATAGACTACAATCTGACATATACTCTAAATGCAAATATATTACATTTACATTTATGCATTTAGCAGACGCTTTTATCCAAAGCGACTTACAGTGTATTCAGGCTATACATGTTTTATCACTATGTGTGTTCCCTGGGAATCGAACCCACAACCTTTTGCGCTGCTAACGTAATGCTCTACCACTGAGCCACAGGAACTGTCCAGGAATTAGCATTACAACTTAATAGTATTAATAATATTATATATATATCTAGCAGCCATATCACCCTGTAGCCCAAGACTGGTTGCCCACTGAAGCTCAGCAGGGTTGAGCCTGGTCAGTACCTGGATGGGAGACCTCCTGGTAAAACTAGGTTGCTGCTGGAAGAGGAGTTAGTGAGGCCAGCAGGGGGTGCTCACCCTGTGGTCTGTGTGGGTCCTAACGCCCCAGTATAGTGATGGGGACACTATACTGCGAAAAAAGCACCGTCCTTCGGATGAGACGTTAAACCGAGGTCCTGACTCTCTGTGGTCATTAAAAATCCCAGAATGTCCTTCGAAAAAGAGTAGGGGTGTAACCCCGGCATCCTGGCCAAATTCGCCCATTGGCCTCTGACCATCATGGCCTCCTAATCATCCCCATACACTGATTGGCTTCATCACTATGTCTCCTCTCCACCAGTAAGCTGGTGTTTGGTGGGCGTTCTGGCGCACTATGGCTGCCGTCGCATCACCCAGGTGGATGCTGCACACTGGTGGTTAGCGCCGAGAGCGCCCTCGAGAGCGCCCTCTGGCCATTGGATGGTGATTTACTACTGATCACAGAACCGTGCTATCCTGAAAGATACGCATGACAATCGCATTCGATTAATCGTGCAGCGCAATTTCTTTTGTGTTTCGCTAATTTCATTGTGTTGTGGCTTGTTTCCGTTGTGTTGTGGCGATTTCATTGTGTTGTGCACTACTGGGCCAGCGTACTAAATAGATGGAACAGCAACAAATAGCGGCAACTGCAACAACAACAGACGGTCGCATTGACAAGCGCTTGTGTGAAGGGTTATGAGATAGCAGCAGCTTTAGATTAAAAGAGAACAAAGACATTTTTTTTCAGTCATAACTTCTGGAGAAAAATAGCGCAGACACTAGAGAAAGATGAAACTTCCCAGAGCGCATGTGTCGACCACCTGCATTCACACACTCTATCAAATGGAGTAAACTTTAAAAGGCTATACATTCAACAATATGCGTACACTAGTGTACACGTACAAAAAAAACTAAGTATACTTTGGGCTTAAGAAAACTAGGAAATGTATCATTTACTTTTTTGGTCTGGACCAAAAGAACCAAGAAAACTGAACTTCGAGTGTAAACACCACTTCTATTCTGATGCTGTAGTTTAGGTTTTTTGATTTTGTGATGCATTTTATTTATAGGCTGAAAACAAGGCTTTTTTTATTACTGTGATGCTCACAGTTAACTAAAGTTAACTGGTGAACTTCTTGAAGTTGCAGATGTAAAGGACTTTGACCTGCCAGGTAAAACTTTGCACTATTACCTTCATTCATAGAGCATGCCAATAAAAACATGATTACTGTTATCGTGCTGCGGTGTAGCTTCACAGTCATGTTATGTTATGACATGTGAATTTTATGTTTATTTAAATAGCAAGATATATTTCAAAAGGAACATAATTATATCTTTTGAGTTCTATGATGAATGTGTAACTTTGAGAGATTTATCTGCATTTCTATTTAAATATTACGGCAAAACACGTGAAGTCAATTTAACGTGGGGAAAAAATAGTAATAGACATTATAAAAAATGTATAAAATAAAAAAATAAAAAAGCACTGGTCAATGGTATACATGAAACTTTTTTAATTGAGAAAATTTTAGGTAAAAAAAGTGTGAGTGGTGTTTGCCTGCGCAAAATCACCACCACAATGCTAGAGCATATGTGATTTCTTATCTGTATGGAATTGCTAGGATATTTTTGGTGGTTGCTAGCTTAACTTTAAAGCCACATCTTTAATCTCTATAATATTTTCTTCTTCAAATATGACTTGGGACCTTCCTTCGATGTAATGATGCTTCCATACAATTCTTCCCCATTAAAGTGGCAAAATGGCAACTGGCAGTTGTTGCAGCAATGCATCAAGAAACTGTCAAACAATAAAAACAGTCCCATATGCGTCTGATTCCAACAGCTGAAACGTGAAGCTTTGTTTCTGGATCAGCGCTAGCTCTTGTTTTCTCCATGTGTACTGAGCGTTTAACTCTCTTGACAGACTTGTGAGGCAAACCATTGGTGTTCTGAAGAGCTTCAGTGTTCACGGCGTGTCGTGGGAAGTACACTTCCTACAAGTAAAGTACGCACCATTTGCACACATCCATATGAATAAGCAGTCTGGTGAGGCTACGGATACGCCTGTGCTCCATAACACCTTGATCCCAAAGTTTAGGTTTCATGAAGACACTGCGTCGAGGCTGACAAACCTCCCTTTTTCCACTTCAAGTATTGGGTTTTCTTCCTGTAACTCACGATTCATGCTTTTCCAACTGAAATAATGTAAACGAGTTTCATTTTTTTTGTAATCTTGGTCACCACGTGCCGCCCTGTGTATATTTGGCAACAGCAGTGGAACACAGACCCCAGTGTCTTCTGGAAAAAAGCAAGTCATCTTGCCCTCATTTTCATCTGGTGCTGTCTCTTGTATATTCCACAGAACACATTGGATTATCTAACAAAACACCAGTTCATTCATACATAATTGTTGAAACAACAACAACAACAACAAATAAAAAAGTAAAAGGAAAGGAAATTGTACATTCTTCGTAACTTTCAGAATTTACAACTTTCTCACCTGAGAAAAATAAATGAAAGAAAGAAAGAAAGAAAGCTGTAAGAACGTTTCATTCAGAATTTAAGATTTTTGCAATGTCTGCATAATGAATACATTTAGTCACCCTAATGTTGTTTCAAACTTCTATCTATCTATCTATCTATCTATCTATCTATCTATCTATCTATCTATCTATCTATCTATCTATCTATCTGTCTGTCTGTCTGTCTGTCTGTCTGTCTGTCTGTCTCTCTGTCTTTTGCATAAATATCTTTGAATTTCAATTCTGCATTCTGTTTGCTTCGATTTAAAATCAGTTTAAATTTAGGAGCTGAATTTAAATTTTATAGGCATTTAAAAGGTAATTAGAGCCTTTATAGCCATATATACTGGCCAGGCTTCAATATTTTATGTGCATTGATACAAGTGTGATATAATTGCTTGTCTGTGTAAAGTTATATAAACCCTGTAAAATCTGTAAACCCAATAACTTTTGTACATTGTCCACACAAGGTTGTGTTGAATCAGCAAAATCTTCTCAATGTAAGAAATATATTAACATATAATATATAGTTCTGTCATGAAATACAAAACTATGAAATATAAACTTTTACACATCCTGGCTTTTAATCATGCCCCCAAAGCATAGATGTGTAAGACTAGGACTATTTTTTGTTATCAACGTTTTTTTTTTTTTTTTTTTTTTTCACACATAACACAACATAACATCCAAAATATAACAAAACAAAACAACAGACACATACTCAACATCCCAAGGTCCAATCAAAAGGGAGGGAGAGAGGGAAGGACAAAAAAACCACAAAAGTTACTCCTTTATATAATCACGTATATCCATCAAAAAACACTGCCAAGCATCAATGGTCGAAGGCCTGGCCCCACCAACTCGCGCCGTTGTACATTCACATGACACTATTTGCAGGAGGCTACGGATCCAATATGTTTTTCTACACATGTGTGGTGTAAACCAGTTCTGGATTATTGTCTTCTTCGCAGCTGTAAAACCAGCAAACAACATTCTCTTTTGCATTGAATTAATACATAGACCAGAATCATCATTAAGGAGACACAAACTTGGGTTAACAGACCAATCAATTCACAGTAATGATGACAAAACCAGCTTTACATGTGTCCATAGACTGATGACGACAGGACATTCCCAAAACATATGCAGAAAAGTGCCTGATGATGTAGTGTTACATATATGGCAGTTCAAATTTGACTGTAGTTTCATTTTAAATCTTTTGTAAGGAGTTATGTATGCTCTATGAATGACTTTGAAGTGAATAAGACGATGAGCCAGATTTTTAGATGTTAAACTGAGATTAGACCATACTCTCTCCCAGTCGACAGATAAATTAAGGCCAGATAATTCCCTATTCCAAATAGTTTTAATAGAAAGAGGTTTTGTAATGCAATAAATAATTTTATTATATATTAAGGAAACAGATGACCGACCAGCAGATGGTGCAATCCAGTCCCTCATAGGATGAGAGGAAATAGAAGATGCCCACGGAACGCCATACGCTTTGAGAGCAGAACGTAATTGAAGAAAGACAAAATATGCGGATGCTGGTAGACAAAATTTGGTTCTTAATGTCTGAAATGAACAGAGGCCCTGGTTATCATACATATCACTGCACGTGTTTACACCTAAAGAAGACCAAGAGGGTTGGACAAATGGATGATTTCCACATACAAAATTTAAATTGTGCCATAAAGGAGTACTGGTACGATTTGAAGGGTCCACCTATTCAACCATTTTCCAGATTTTAATAGAGTTAGCCACAACCGGACCAAATTTATAATTATCCCCTTTTTTCCTGTGCCAGTAAATAAAATATCTTGAAGTCTATTTGGTTTAACCTTGTCAGCTTCAATCACTCTCCATGAAACTGTAGATTGAGGATCAACCCAATTATGAAGAGCCTTAAGCTGGAACGACCAATAATATAATTAAAAATTTGGTACAGCCAGTCCTCCTGTGCTATTAGGATGTTGTAATGTGGTAAGTTTTATTCTGGGACATTTATCATTCCAGATAAACTTAGAAATTATGGAGTTGATCTCCTTAAAGTAACCTGGAGGGGGAGAAAGTGGTAGCATAGAGAAAAAAAATTGAAGTAACAAATTCATCTTAACAGTGGAGATTCTTCCTTGGAAAGACTAGGACTATTGTTTCTGTTTTCCCTAAACTGCTAGTGTTAAACATAATTAGAGCTTTCCAAAGAAGCATTCATTATCTGCTCCATCCAGCTGGTTTTCCCAAGACTTATTGCCATCTGTGAAAAGGTCATTTCACTCTTGTCTTCTTTACCCATAGCTGCCACTGAAATGCTCTTGTATACTTCCTGTCTTTAATTAACTCTCATGTATATCACATTACAGACAGAGCATTGCCATACATGTTATACCTGATGTTGAAAATACCGTTTGCAACGTATTTCTATAAATCTGGTAGCTATATTATATTATATTATATTACAGGGCTTGAAGGAGCTTGTGAAATAATCTGTGCTGATTTCCTCCTATAGTTTCCTGGTTAAGGGTAATCATACCTGTGTGAGCTTTGCTTTGGGTTTTATCTTTGGACATTGTTATATAACATTGATAGAATCTATTAGTTATAAAATATGTTGTTTTGTTTAAATTACCACAGTTTCCGTTTCTGCTCATGCCATGATTACCTAAATGTACTGTAATCATTAAAAGCCATTTATCAGCAAAAAGGACTATATAACAGTTTCATGTGGGCATGTAGAAGAGATCCTTGACTGACATAAAAATGACTAATCAAAGTTCCCCAATAACAGTTTAGGTTTAATTACTTTAAAAGTGTACACATCTTAATCATTATCTACAAGAGGTTTTAAAAGATTTTTCAATTTTTTTATCAAATATCATGAATTGTTAATTCATAAATAGCATTACATTTTTGAAGAGTCACACCAAATAATGTTTTACAACTAAATGCATGAATCACTATCACAAGATCAGCAAAAGACAAAAAAATATTTCATTTTTTGCAATAGTCCTCAGCTGAAAACAAAAGCAACTTTTCACAACACATTTAATCTGATCATCAAATGTTAGTGCTGAGTCAAAGATTACACCCAGATTCCTTATCTGGGACGGCACATTCGTTGACCATGGACCTAAAACATCTTGTTGTCTCTATCAACCTGATTTGGCCTGATTTATCTAACTTTAAATAATTGCATTTAGCTGGAAACAATTTTGTTCTAACCAGTATTTCAAATTCTTAAGACATAATAACAAAGCAGAATGAGAAGTTGGTCCTCCACAGTTAATTGGCAAATAAATCTGAATATCATCAGCATAAAGATGATACAACAAACCATATAAAAAATAAAAAAGACCTGAGGGCGGCAAGAATAAAGAAAACAGAATAGGCCCCAAAATCAAACCCTGAGGAACACCACAGTCAAATAGAGACCATGGAGGAAGATAATTACCCAACCTTCAATGAAAAGGATCTTTCTTTCAAATAAGAAGGAATCCTTTTTAAAACAGTCCCTCTCAGACCTACAACATCCTCTAAATGCTCAATGTTTCATTAACAAATCATTGGTAACCTGTAATAAAGCTGAGTCGGTGCTATGTCCTGCCCTAAAACCAGACTGAAAAACATCCAGCACATCATTTTTAGCCAAAAAATATTTAAACTGTGTTAGTACCACTTTCTTTAATATTTTTGAAATACAAGGCAGCTTTGAAATTGGCTTGTAATCTGTGAAATCCAGAGGATCCAAAGCAGACTCCTTGAGAAGAGGCTGAACAACCACTTGCTTAAGACATGATGGAAAAATACCTGTAGAAAGACTCAGAGAGAATAATAGAGAATAATAGTAATTTTTTTTAAATCAAAATGCTTTCACTATACCTCCATCTCAAGTAGATGAAACCAGATCAAACGCATTGAAGTGTTGACACTAAAAGAGTCCACTACTACCTTTCCATTTAAGTCACAAAACCTTGACCTATTGTCTTTAGTTTTTCTAGTGAAAAACACTTAAAAACTTTTCACAACACTCTGTAGATGGAGGTATAGTGAAAGCATTTTGATAAAAAAAAATACTATTATGGTTATTTATTTTTGTGAATTTGAGTGCCACGATATAATATTTGAAAAATAGGCCGCTTTGGCATCCTTTACAGCTTTCTGATACCTAAGAAGTGAATCTCGTAAAATCTGATGAGAGACCAGTAGTTTATTTCTCTTTCAAGTCCATTCTGCCTGCCCACACTGCTGAGAAGATGGTTATGTTTATTAAATCAAGACTGATGATTTGCCTTATGACTCTTAGGGCCAGTTTTACTAAACAGGGTGAATTAGTGAGAGAGCTCAATTCCAAAACAGCCCCGATGGGCGTGGAAATTTAGCATAGTCGTAAATAAAGATATAAAGAAAAAAAGAAGCCACAATATGCTGAAAAGGCCAAAAAAATAAGGGTTGCAAGAAGTTTTGATAGACCTGGTACTGCATGACTCCTAGTTGAGTGTTCCAGGTTGTCTTTTCTTTCCTGAAGCAAATTAAAAATAACATGGCTTGGCAAACAATATTGTCAGACCTGTGTTCCCCATGTCCTGTGTTTCCCTCCCTCTTGTGACCATATTTGGGTTTTCCTGTCCCCATTTAGTTCATTAGTCTCCGTCCGTGTTTGATTGCTCCCCAACTGTTTCAGTTCTCCTCGTTTGATTTACTTCTGTTTAAAAGCCTTGTGTCTCCCTGTCTCCCACGTCCGGTATTGTTCATCTTATCTGTGCTATGTGTGTGTCTCCTGGCTTCTCTGTGTTCCTTTGGATTTGGATGAATAAAGTATTTTGTAAGTGTGAAACTCCAACGTCTCCGCGTCTCCTCGCTCCAGCACAGTAGCAGCATCATGACAGAATACCGGACCTAACAAAAACATAAGCGGCGCCTTTTTCCTCCCGTTTTATTTTCCGTTTATGAAAAGTCTTTTTTTTTCTGTTTGATTTCTCCCGCGGCATGGACGCCGCCTCCCGTTTCGCCGCCCTAGCCCATCAGGGACTCCCCTTCTACGAGTACGCCGGGGAGTTCTGCAAGCTCGCCACGGCGTGGGATGATGCCACCCTTAATAGACTGTTCTGGTTTGGGGCGAACCACCAACGTCCCATGGACCTCCCAGACACCACCGGACTGAGTTGGAGGGAAGGTGTCTGGGGAGTGTCCGGGCCCGAGCCAGAACCAGCCTGCCGTCGTTCACGGCTCTTCCTCACCCGCCGCCGTTCACGGCCAGGCAGGCCTACCGCCGTTCGCGGCTCATTCACTCCTGCCGTTCGTGGCCCGTGCAGGCCCGCCTCCATCCGCGGCTCTTCCTCACCCGTCGCCGTTCGCGGCCAACACATACCCGCTGTCCGCGGAGAAATTCACGCCGCCGTTCGCGGCTCCCCCAGGCCCGCCGGTAGTGAGTATGGCAAGCCCGCCGGCAGTGAGTATGGCAAGCCCGCCGGTCGCGGCTCCTTCCAGGCCAGTGCCAGCGCCTCGACAGCGCCCTCCAGAGCCCGCTCCTCAACAGCGCCCGCAAGTGCCGGCCCCTCGAATGCACTTAGCTGTGCCTGCGTCTCCAAAGCGCCCTCCAGTGCCAGCCCCTCGAATGTGCTATGCAGTGTCCGCACTTCCAGAGCGCCCCCAGGTGTCCGCGCTTCCAGAGCGTCCTCAAGTGCCCGATCGAGCCCCTACTTTCCCCAAGGAAATTTTTTGGGGGGGTAGTAGGGATCCAGCCGTAGAGGCCGGGGCTGGGGCTGCGGCCTCAGAGGCGGATCCGCCATGGCCGCCAGAGACTCCTGATCTGCCATGGCCTCCCGAGTCTCCGGATCCGCCATGGCCTCACGAGCCCCCGGATCCGCCATGGCCGCCCAAGCTCCCCGATCCGCCATGGCCTCCCGAGTCCCCGGATCTGCCATGGCCGGCCGAGCTCCCTGCTCTGCCATGGCCTCCCGGGTCCCCGGATTCACCACGGCCGCCCGAGCTCCCCACTCCGCCGTGAGTTCTGGAACGGGCGCCACCCTGGAGGCCTCCTTTCCTGTCCTGTCTCCGTGTCCCTTGAGGCCTCCAGAGCGTCCCCCCCCCCTCCCCGTGGGATGGTGTATGGTGGTACGATGGTGGACGCACCGTTCGGGAGGGGGGAGTAATGTCAGACCTGTGTTCCCAATGTCCTGTGTTTCCCTCCCTCTTGTGACCATATTTGGGTTTTCTTGTCCCCATTTAGTTCATTAGTCTGTTTCAGTTCTCCTCGTTTGATTTCCTTCTGTTTAAAATCCTTGTCTCCCTGTCTCCCACGTCCAGTATTGTTCGTCTTACCTGTGCTACGTGTGTGTGTGTTCCTTTGGATTTGGATGAATAAAGTATTTTGTAAATGTGAAACTCCAACGTCTCCGTGTCTCCTCGCTCCAGCACAGTAGCAGCACCGTGACTGATATGTTCAGATAATGTGGTCTTATGGAATTCTAAATAAATTAGTACGTGTGGAAAAAATCCTCTCCCTTCTACCATGCGCTCTCTGTTCTCTGCAGTGCCTCCTTCTAGCAACAACAATTGTAGCCATTTCAAGCACAAAATAGTTTAAGACATGTTTTTTGGGCGTTAAATAATGGTGCAAATAATTTGACGAGTGCAAACGCTAGTAAATCTTGTTGCGTGATTCATTTGAATACTCTTCTCCCATAAATTTTGGGTCTGAAAGGGAAACTCCTACAAATGCATATTCAATAAGGTCAGGTGCAAAAATAACTGTCCACGTCTTTTCAGCGCTAATTCGTCACTGTGCGTCTTTAGTAAATCCTGACAGTACTATTTTAATGCCAAAAGACAGTTTGCGCTGGCACAAGCTGTTAGTAAAACTGTCCCCAAATCTTATAAGGAGCAAAAAAGTCCAAGACTTCAGATAAACAGAGTTAAAAACAGTAAGTACAGCAGGTACTAAAGATCTTACCAAAAGCCTGGGGTGTTGAAGGAGTAATTGCACAGGAACAAACATAAGAGAACTGACTCACCCTTATTTCATTCAGCACATTTACACTGAAAATAACAGACATATGATCAGACATGCAAAAGGTATTAACATCAACATCACAAATTGAATATACAAATTGAACAAATTTGAACAAACATCGAGGGGAAAAAAAGTCCAAAGTATGTCCTTTCTCATGAATAGGGCCTGTGACATCCTGGATAAAATTAAATGAGTCCATTAAGTCTGAAAACTCCTTGACCAAAGGTTTCCTAGGACAGAAAATATGAATATTAAAATCCCCAACAATTAAGATATAATCAGTAATAAAATAGAAGACAAAAAGTCTGGATAAAATTACAGGATAAAAGCCTGGCTATACTTTGGAGGTCAATAAATGACCACACCCAAAACAGGTGTATAAAATTAAAGCTATAACAACTGAACAACTGAAAAGCAACTAGTCCTATAATGAATAAACTTTCCAAATTTGGTTTAAAGCAAAACAGTATATGAAAATCAGGGAGGAAAAAAGACTGTACATTGATCATTTTAAAAGGGAATTAACTACTCATCCCATAAAGCACTGAATCATAAACATAACTGAATCAAAAATATAAAACAATTGACTTGATTATAAGTCTTTCATTATATTTCATGGGAGTGTCCATATCCAGAAAAAAATATATATATATTTTTTCTTTCAAAAATCTATTTTAAACCATGTGTTGTTTTTAGAAATGTACTTTTTGTATTCATGTTGGTTTCATATGTGTATGTATATGTATATGGTTTTGAAAAGTTTATTTTAAAATACTCTAAACATGTTATGAGGTGTAACCATCGAGAAAAAAGTTGTTTAATTACATCTTAAGTACATGCACTTTAATACACAATACTGTCTAATTGTAAAGTAAAGTTAAATAAATAAACCAATATCATTAGGTTTTTGGGGAGTTGTACCACATGATATTTTACTGGACTAACCTTGCCTTGTCATAAAAAGGTTAAATCTGATAATTTAAGAGACTTATTGACCTGTTTTATTTGTTAATTTCCTGCATGTTGGTTGCATCACATGACCTTGCTTTGAGCAATAATAATAAGCTTTTCCTCTGAAGAATTAAATTAACATTTTTAATGAGGCTATTTTTTTATATATTATTTCAGGATAGTTGTATCACCATTTTCCAAAATTTCCCTCCAAAAACAATATCAAAATTAATTTTAATTCAGGAATTAGAAACATGCTCATCACAGAACATCACAGAATAAATGTATTTAAGTCATTGTACATGTGAAGTGCATTTAAGTGCAACACTGTTGTTCCAGAACCAAAGCAAAAGATCCAGGAACATGTTCTACCTTGCAAAATCATAGTCACCCTAAAAGTCAATGGAAACAAACAATCACTGTGTTTTATTCCACTGAAGTAGCATTATCCATAATTATGCCAGGAACTGGTTCAACTGTCGGCATTTGCACATTTGTGTATATTTAGCGTTGTGCCTTGGCTTTATTTTGATGGCCCATGTCTGGGTAACACCTGTAGGACAGAGAGCTCCCTACGAAGGATGTTTGTGGATGCAGTCGAGTCTGAGGTTTGCCTTTCTGACTCCAGCATGGCTGCTTATGGAAATAAACATGCGCCTGACCCCCAGGCTTTAGTACTCAGGCGCTTGACTCATGCTGTGGTAACTGTTTGACTGCGCAGAAACCAAACACTCAAGCCTCCTGGGTGGCAGTTTGGGCAGCTGTAGAGACGGCCAACAGAGTTAAAGTTGGTGCCTTCTCAATGAAAGCCACAAGCCTCAAATGTAGCAGAATGTTAGACTTATTGTGTTAATTTTATCTATAAACAGAAGTATAAAAGTTACTGTTAACAAAAGTAAGTCAAAGTCAACATGAGTTAAAAAAGGGACCCTATTTTACTTCTTAGCACACATTTCTAGTCATTCCCAGAGCCCAAAAGGTTCATGGTCATAGTGAGAAAAAAAGGAGGAAAATGTAAAGTTTCTTGCATAAACACGCAAATGTTTCTTGCATGAATGCAATATATTGGAGCAAGAACGCAAATGTTTTGCGAGAGAACGCAATGTTTCTCGCATGAATGCAATATACTGGGGAAAGAGTGCAAATGCTTCAGTCTAGGGACCAGTTCTCACTATTAACTACAGTGCCTATAGAAAGTCTTCATACCCCTTAATTTTTTTTCACATTTTGTTATGTTGCGTTATGTTAAACTGCTTTAAGTTACTTTTTTCCACATAAATTTACACCCCACTCACCATAATGACAAAGCAAAAAACGAATTTATCACAACTTTGCAAATTTATTAAAAAGGAAACACTGAAAAAAATTACATTGCACAAGTCTTCATACCCTTAACTCAAAACTTAGTTAAAGCACTTTGGCAACAATTACAGCCTCAGGTCTTTTCGGGTATGATGCAACAAGCTTTGCACATCTGCATTTTTTTTTATCGTTCCCGGACGACTGCCTCTGTAGCTTCCTGCATCCCGGCCTCAACACTGCCACCAGAGCGCTGCTGTTCAGGGAAGGCCCTCGAGGGAGTTTTGCCGAATACATAGAGTGGGTGCGACATCATCAATGATAATACCAGTGACCAGCCAAGCACCACCAGACTGTGAGGAGCTGCAGCCCACCGCAGACAACGAACCCATCTCTACCGCGACGTGTGAGCTAGCAACATCGGGGGCCTTACCAAGTGTGAGTGCCGATTGTGCCTCCTACCGCCGAGGGAGTGCTATCAGAGTTTGAGGGAATGGAGTTGAGCCTTGCCCACTCTCCTATCACTAAGAGTGGGTGATTAATCTCAGCACTGTTAGATAATAGCTGCGTTTCCATTAACCTTTTAATTGCGCAAATTGAAATTGTGAATTGAAAATGCGGCCAACGGAATAAATTTTGCAAAAACTTCCATATATCGCAATAGTTTCTTATGCTCACATGAGGTAGTTTTTCAGGCAATTCAAAAGAGAAATATTTCACAAAGCTGCAATGGAATTTTAAAAAAAAAAAATTGTATTTACAGGTCACCTGACATACGTAAAAGTCACAAGATCATTGTTTAATGTACTATAGCCTCCAAGAAACACCTCATACGTGGCTCAAGAATAAGGGGCTTTCGTTGCTGTTAATGCTTGGATAACCCAAATATTTACACTGCTCACGTCTGTGGCGCATTACGGCTCCGACCCAGCCACCGGAGCTGATTGCGGCCACTCTAGTCAATGCTTGGGTTTATACCAACCATGCCGCTCTCCCTCCATGCCATGGCACGTTTCAGAAGCTGCTATCTGCGCTGCTTCATTAAAAACACACACCTACGTTTCCTTCAATTAAAAATAATGACTAGTGTGGTGGCTGCAATATACATAAACCTACCAACATTGCCATGACTTAATACGAGAGGGAAAAAAATCATTTTAATTGCATATAATCACTTAAAGGCACAATATGTAAGATGTTTTGTTAAAATATCCAAAAAACACTAGAACAGTGTTATATATTTAGCTGACTTGTGTACTTACATTATCTCAAATGTTTCGAAGAATGTTTAAATCCAGAGAAATAGCAATTTTAAATAGTGGCTCGTCCCTGGTCATTGCATCGCCTGCCAATGACGTCATACATCCTCCATTTCCGGAAACACCAAAGACGCTTTAATATGTTATGCGTTTTGTTAGACAGGTGACGACTGCACAGAGTAGCATTAACAGAACTCTAGTATGATAAAACAGCGCTGCTTTACCCCACATATGCAAGACCAGAAGGAGAGGAAGCGGTCGACTGTGGCATAATAAAAACTCAGCTGCTTTCGAGCCATGTGTCACGCTCATCTCTCATTAGCAATTGCTTCAGCGGCCTCGTTTCGCTTTGACGGCTTTCAGCCTCACCCTGCTTCATACTACGATGTTAAATCTTTATTACATTAGCTCATCCATGAACATAATTTCTGCCCGAGTCCCATCGGATTGCATCGGCTGTGGGGATGAAGAGGACAACTCCCATGATTCCACACTCAGTCACAGCATCATCATCAAATACGCCTTTGTTTCTTTGTTAGTTTTGAATACGCATCCTCTTGCGGCAAAAACTTACATATTGCGCCTTTAATGGAAACGCACAAAAGGTGATATTTTACCCACCACCTCTCCAAACCAAATGATTTTGTATGTTTTCTGAGTATTTGTTTGTCCCTGCAGTCTCTCCTCCAGTCCCCAGCCATTCCTGCTACCCAGTTATCGTCACCTCCCATTAGTCCCTCAGTGCCTCCTCTCAGTGGCGTGGCATCACTTTGGGCCTGCTGGAAGCTGCCTCCTCATGGGTGTGGGGCAGCCATGGCTCCATCTCCGGCCTCAGGGTGCTCTGCACCACCTCGACCTGTTGCTCCAGATCCTGCACCGGTGCTCCGCTCTCCCTCAGTTCCAGTGTGGACCATCGGGCATTCGGACATGCCAGGCTCCCTCGGTTCGTAGGCTCCACCTGGGTCAGACCTCGCCACGCCTCCAACTTGTGGGTCATCTACTCTCTGGCCCTCCACCCACCGGCTTTGGCTCACTTCGCCCTCCCTCAAGCTCCGCCTCCACCCTCGTTTGCTCCAGGTCGCCCCTCCCGATCCCCACTTCCATTTAGGGGAGTCGTGGCTGTGGCATTAGGCACGTTCGACTTGAAGCAGCGCTTGCAGAATGATCACCGTATGACATCAAAGTACCGTGAGAGCTATAAGAAAGCAGTCGGATCCAATGCATTCAAATCGCTCTCGCGGTACTCTAATGTCATTCGGTGATCATTCTGCAAGCGCTGCTTCAAGTCGAACGCGCCTATTATCACCTTCACCACCATGGTTCCTTCCTCCAGCAACACCACCTGTCTTGGCTGTGGTCTGGGTCATCTGCCACCTGCCTCTGTTCAAGGCTATCCACTGGTTGCCACCTCCATCATCACCCTGTATTTTTTTGGTCCTGTTTACCTGAAGATTTTTTTCATCCTCGTTATCATGTGTGTTTCACAATCACATTGTCACAACATTGCATTTTTAGAGAAGGCTTTTCTTGAAAATTAAAAGGTTTTCATAAACATATAAAACCAACATGAACACAAAGAGTACATTTTTCAAAACTTGATACATGTGTTTTTAACAAAATATTGAAAGATTATTCTTTTGTATTATGGTGGACACTCGTGTTATTGACCTGACTGCATTTCTTGTTGCCTTTATTTGGAACAATCTTCAGTAAGTGCTTTCCAAAATGTCAATACAAACTGGATTCAAACAAAGTAAACCAGATCAAAAACCATTACAGTTTTTCTCGATTGCTAAAACACTATAACCAGGCTTTTGAACTAAAATTTTAAAACCATAACGTCATTTTTCAAAAAGCACACCCATTTTGCTAAACTATAAACACTATTCCCCTGCTTTGACACATGAGTCAGATTTGGTGAAATATTACTGCAAAACTCTACACACAAATCCCTACATTTCTCAGTGCTTACACCATGTGGTCATTTAGAAAGCACTAGCATTCAATATTGTTCACTCAAGTCTGCACAGTTTGAGCTCAATTAGCACACAATTACCCAAGTGTAAACACTAGGAGTCAAAATTTATCACACACCAATCAGAACCTTCGATGGATAAAGGGCCAAAGTCATCTTACAGTTTTGTTTGTTTGTTTGTTTGTTTTGTTGTTGTTTTTTGGTCAGATCACTAGTAAAAGTGTAACTGTGAATCATTTCCCGTCTTTTTCAATCAATATCCCACATACAGTAATGTGTACATTTGTACTTTTGAAATGGATATATGGCATACATAAGAAGTGCAGCCTTCTGTATTTCAATACAGTAACTGTCATCCAAACTGTTAGTTTACATCAGGTAACACTAACAGAGTGCAGTGTTATATTGACAACATGACAAGCATTTTGCCTATTTTGTTTGTGAACAATATGACACAAGGACATCAGGCATGCAAGAGGATTTCACCCCCGCTACCTGGCCAGGGCTAGTATAGCCTGTGATGTTGAAGAAGTTCTTTGGCCTGTCCCAGACCAAAGACGGGATGCTGGGGCAGAATAATTATTTTTGTTGTTGTTTGCTGTATTGTACTGTACTCTACAGTACATTAAATTGAGGAATAAATCATTTGGGGAGTACCACATTTATTACCGGTTTTTGTAGTATTGTTTTGAATTGATTTCATCAGTGTGTAAAACTGTGTTGTAGTGTGTGTGTTTTTGACTGTTTGTGGGTCATGTCTGAGAGCATGTCTTGGTTTTTCAGCAAGATTGAGTTGTTTTGAGTGGAGAGCTTCATTTTGACCTGAAGGAAGTTTGGAGAATTGAGTTAGAAGTTATGCATTCGTGTTTACTGTTTTGAGAATACGAGGCATAGTTTCAAGAAATGTGTTTAAGCAATAGAGAAAAACTGTAAATAACCTCCAAGACTAAAAAAATACTCTTTCTCAAATCTTTATAAGTAATATGGACAAGACCGTGCCAATCTCCAAAGACTGCTTACTTTTCAAAACTAAACACAGATGTTGCATCAGTCTGAAAGAGTAGAGAGATTATTTACATTAATAAGTTTGAACATTCAGGATTTTAAATGCAGCGGGGAATTTATTTTCTTCTTTGCATGAAAAAGAATCCTTATGGGGCTAGCAAAACTATTTTACGTCAGTCATTTATTGCTCTGGCACTCTTTAGAGGTTAGCAAGTCCGCCAGCTATTGTTTGGTGTTTTGTAGAGGATGGGCCACAACATGCAATGTGAGTGTTACTGGGAAACAAAACTGCTGCTTTATGCTAATGCTAACCTGTCTCTTTGTTTACACAGTTTCAACTAAATCTCCAATGCATTTGAATCTTCCATTAAGAGACACTTGTGTATTGAAAGTATGACTTATGCATGAACATATTTTCAGAAATGACTAAGTGCCTCAAAAAAGTTGTTTAAATAGTCTGGTTTAGAAGTACATCCACCAGACACCAATCAGACGTGTTTCTTAAAGGGACAGTGCACCCAAAAGAATGTTGACAAAAAAAAAAAATATGATGATTTCCATACTATGAAAAAAACAAACAAAAAATAAACCACCTAAACATAATCCTTCCTGGAACCATATATGCCAATAAGGAGTGTAGGTGTCACAATAAAACTGAACACCACAATAATTCTTCAAAGTAATAGTCATATCTAGTCATTTAGGCTCTGGAAACTCCATGCATTGGTCTATGGAGTTTGATGGCATTGCTTTAACTGTGTTCTGTTCATTTTCCCTCATAAAGTGCTCTACCAGATGCAAAGAGTTTCTTGTTTACTGGAAACCTACTTCCATTGCTATTCTGAGATTTCAATTCACATAAATGTCATGATGTCATGTATGGCTCTAAATCTTTTTGATTATATGGATTTGTGCTCTTGTCTCGTATTTTTGAGATGATAACTGAATGGATCAGACATCTTTTATGGTCACGTGTGAAACTGAGGAAATATTACAGACATTTTATCCATAAAAAACTGTACTTTTACTTCTTTCTGCTTTATGTGTCAACTTTTTAAAATTAATTCTTACTAAATTTGCTCTTGAACCTAAACATTTGTCTATGTATTGATTCACATGCAGTTTAGTGATTCACCACTTATCCAGTGGTATTGGTTTTAAAAGTATTTTCTCATTTTCTACACTGGCATTTCAAAACATTCCTTGAACAAATGTTGTACTAAACTAGTTTTGAAATTAATTAACTTTTTTTTAATTAATAAATTTGGCACTGATACCATAAAGCACTGCAAATGATGTAACTGAACTGAACATAAAATTATTTTTATAAAACCTCATGGTATTGTCTACTTAAAATCTTTTTTAAAAATCTGGTTTAAAATGCATAGTTTCTTAATCAGTGCCAATCCTAGACTTCTGGGGGCCCTACGCAAGACTGTGGACCCCTGTGTGTGGGGGGGGGGTCCACAGTCATTGGCGTTGGGATGAAAGAATGGATGAAATGTGTTTGTCTGATTCAAACACATTTTCGGACGCGCTCGAGAAACAGTATCTCTTCCGCAGCTCGCTTTCAACTCGTTTTGTTTTTTAGTAAGTGCAAGAGACTGTACGACATTCACGTTACATGATTTGGCTGATATTTACGTAGAGAGTGTGACAGCGCACCGCATTAAAATAAATGATCATTCATGTTTTCATAACTGCTGGCCAAATTCAAAAACGAAACTAAAATTAAAACATCTTTGAGAGCAAGTGGGGCCCCTGGTGTTTTGGGGGCCCTATACAGCTTGCGTATTCTGCGTTTAGGGAAGATCGGCTCTATTCTTAATGTTCTTTTGTATTCATGCTGGTATCATATGGTGTGAAAAACGTATCAATTATCAATTATCTTATCTATATCAATTTCAAGAAAACTTTAAATTAACTTGTGCTATGTCATACACCACAGTGTTGCAGTTTTTTCCAACTGCTTACACACAAAATCTTTTCATGTCACATGATTTTTGAAACCTCTCGCTCAAAGTGCAAAACTACACACCAAATCTCCAAAACCAGAAGCTATTTCTCAGCCTTTGACTTTGATTTTTGTGACCTAAAACACAAAAATCTAACAGGAAGTGACTTGCTTTCCTTTTCCAAACACAACCAATCAAAATGCTACACTTATTCACCAGGTCACACACACACTCCTCACATGTGCAAACACTAATTGCTTAACTGATCACTAACCAATCACTGCTTTACTGTAGTATAGGCCTATAAATAGGTCAAAGGTCAGAATACCTGTTTTGAACAATGGATGCCAACAATGGACAGAGAGCAAGAGGAGTAGGAGGAAGAGGAAGAGGAAGAGGAAGAAGAGGACGAGGGCAAAGAAGAGAAGGAAGGAGAGCCATCTCTGATGAGATTAGGGCAACACTTGTTGATCATGTGATCAACCACGGTTTGACCATGAGAGAGGCTGGACTGAGAGTCCCGCCCAACTTGAGTCGATTTACAGTGGCGTCCATAATTCAACCTTCAGAAATGAGAACAGGTATACAACTATCTAATGACTGTTTTAGCATTACAGTAATGTACAGTAAAATATGTATGACTGCATAGTATTGCATAAACATTTGTAACTCTAAGCCATCCATTTACTGTACTGCATTGAATGAATGAGGTTGGTTATCATGCTGTACTACATTTTTTTTGTAAATTGTTTACAGTTCCTATGCTGAACACATACTGTGTTTCAATTCTGTACAGAGTGGAAAGGCAAAGACATCATGGAGGACGCTTGTTTACAGATGTACAAGAGACTGCAATTATAAATATGGTTTTGGCCAACGATGCAATTAGGATTCGAGAAATAAGAGAGCATATCTTGAATAATGACACCATATTTAACAACATCAATGCTGTAAGCCTGTCGACCATACAACGCATCCTCCAATGGCACCAAGTGACGATGAACAACTTTACAAGGTGCCATTTGAGAGAAACTCTGACAGAGTCAAGAATCTGTGACATGACTTTGTAGAGGTAAGTATGCAACTCTACTTCCAGTACTTCAGACATACCATATTTACTCATCTGTATATCCTTTTGTCTGTTACAGAGAGTATTGGAGATGGATGCCCATATAATTCGCCATGAATTTACTGTATTTATGTGGATGAGGTTGGCTTCAACCTCACCAAAACCAGGTGCCGTGGAAGAAATGCAATAGGACAGAGGGCAATTACCACTGTCCCTGGACAGCGTGGGGGTAATATAACTATGTGCGCTGCCATCACTCAAAACGGGGTCCTCCATCACAATGCCACACTGTACAACACCGGCCATATGCTCACTTTTCTGGATGCAATTTACACAATGCTTGTCCCTGATCCAGACCAGGAGCCTGCTAGATTTGTGGTTACATGGGACAATGTTAGTTTTCACCGGGCTGTTCTGGTCCAAAACAAGTCTACCCCCATATTCACCTTTTCTAAATCCCATAGAGGAATTCTTCTCAGCCTGGTGCTGGAAAGTGTATGATCGCCAACCCTATGCCCGCATGGCGCTTCTCCAGGCAATGGAGGACGCATGTGGGGACATAGAGGTTGCCTCTGTCCAAGGTTGGATACACCATACTAGGAGATACTTCCCTTGATGTTTGTTAAGAGAAAACGTATCTTGTGATGTGGACGAAGTATTGTGGCCAGACACAGCCCGGAGAAGAGATGAAGCGTAGCTTGGCACTGGTGACTGCCCCCCCCCCCCATTTTTTTGAAGGAGATGTGTGTGCAGTTTTGGGAATTGTGTGTAGAGTTTTGAAAAAAGGTGGCATAGTTTTGAAAACGTGTGTAAGCAGTTGGAAAAAACTGTACTATCATGGCAATACTATTAGCGTTTTTATGGATATTTTAAATTATAATACTATTAAAAATAGATAATTAATATTTTTATTAGCTTTTTATATCTTCCATTTTCATTGCAATTTTATTGGGTGTCATTTTTCATATTTTTTATATGTTTAACATCTATCTATCTATCTATATATCTATGTGTGTGTGTGTGTGTGTGTGTGTGTGTGTGTGTGTGTGTGTGTGTGTGTGTGTGTGTGTGTGTGTGTGTGTGTGTGTGTGTGTGTTTATTTATTTATCAAGATAATCTAAATGAAAATGAGAAAGTTTGATTTGGCAACAAGCTGAAATTATGTTTAAAAATATTTAAAAATATTTAGTTTCTTTTCAGTTAACACCCATTTTATTGTTATTTCAAATAACTAAAAAACTAAAACTATAACACACACTCTCACACACACGCACACACACACACACACACACACACACACACACACACACACACACACACACATATATATATATATATATATATATATATATATACACTACTGGTCAAACGTTTTTGAACAGTAAGATTTTTTATGTTTTTTAAAGAAGTCTCTTCTGCTCACCAAGTCTGCATTTATTTGATCCAAAGTACAGAAAAAACAGTAACATTTTGAAATATTTTTACTATTTAAAATAACTGTTTTCTATTTGAATATATTTTAAAATGTAATTTATTCCTGTGGTTTCAAAGCTGTATTTTCAGCATCATTACTCCAGTCTTCAGTGTCACATGTGACCTTCAGAAATCATTCTAAAATGCTGATTTGCTGTTCAAGAAACGGTTATTATTATTAGTATTATTATTATCAATATTTATTAACAGTTGAGTCATTTTTTTAGGAATATTTGATGAATAGAAAGATCCAAAGATCAGCACTATCTGAAATAAAAAGCTTTTGTAACATTAGACACTACACCAATCAGAAGCTTGGAGTCAGTATCATTTTTTTATTTTTTTTGGTAAAGAAATTATAGAAATACTGATACTTTCATTTAGCAAGGATGCTTTAAATTGATCAAGATTGATTATAAAGACATTTATAATGTCACAAAATATTTCTATTTCAGATAAATGCTGTTCTTCTGAACTTTCTATTCATCATAGAAACCTGAAAAAAATCAATTCAGCTGTTTTCAACATAATAATAATAAAAAAAAAAAATTTGAGCAGCAAATCAGAATATTAGAATGATTTCCGAAGGATTCCGAAGGAGTAATGATGCTAAAAATTCAGCTTTGAAATCACAGGAATTAATTATATTTTAAAATACATTCAAATAGAAAACAGTTATCTTAAATTTTACAGTTTTTTCTGTACTTTGGATCAAATAAATGCAGGCCTGGTGAACAGAAGAGGCTTCTTTAAAAAACATTAAAAATCATACTGTTCTAAAACTTTTGACCAGTAGTGTATATGCCAACCTATTGAAATAAATAAATATATAAATGTCATGTCATTACCTAACAGTATATACATACATAACAGTAAACTTAGTAGTGCAACAGTGAATGAGATTTTTACTTCCAAAACACTGCATTTACTACAGTTATTGTATCCAAAAATCTTTTTGCTTTGGATAATATCACTTCCATAGTAAAGGCTATGGGAAAATCTCAGAAGGAGAATGGAAACTAGAGCTCAAACTGAGCTTGAGCTGGTTTAAATCTTACCGCAAACTCATTATTAGCTTAATCTCAAGTTCAGCCCTGGAAAGTGGTGCCTACCATAACAATGGGCTGACGTGTCTCAGCTAGCCAAGGATTGAGTTTCCCCGCTCATATTTTGGTACGTGCAGTGCAGTCAAATCATGTGAGGCCTCGCTTCAAATTTCCGCTTTTATTAGCTGCTTGATTTGCCGCAAATGAGTGTGGCGTCCGCAGTGCTGTTTAACATCTTGTCCATGCGATATAGATGAGATGCTCTTTAAGCCTCATTAACAGCGAGCACTGAGCCTTTCTGGATTTAAAGTCCAGAAACCTTCCTGGACTCCTTCATACTGTGGTCTCTCCTCTCTCTTTCTCTCTCTCTCTCTCTCTCTCTCTATTTTTACAGCATTAATTCTCCACTACCTCATTGAAGAAAAATGCTGCTTAAGTTTATTTCCCACAAAACAATCCAAGGGTGCCGAGTTAGTCAGCAAACCGTTAATTACTATAGTAAAATCACTGAAATGCATGGACTCAAGCTGGCTTATTGCTGTCATAAAAAAAAACATAATTGTTCTATAAATGGTTACATTTAATAATAATTATTATTATGGGTGGGGAGTGTGACCAAACTCCTAGACTGCATAAAAATAATAATTATAATAATTTTCAGTATTTTTGTCTTGTTTTCTAGTACAAATATGTAAATATCCTTTAAAAAAGTTTGTCAGAAGTACAATAAAACTGAATAGTTAATGTGATTATTTTTTTTCTTTTAGTTTTAGTGGAAAGGAAGAGAGCAATTTTGATTTACTGATTCAAAAAAAAAAAGTATATCAAAGTATATAAAGTATATAAAGTACAGGTGCATCTCAATATATTAGAATGTCGTGGAAAAATTCATTTATTTCAGTAATTCAACTCAAATTGTGAAACTCGTGTATTAAATAAATTCAATGCACACAGACTGAAGTAGTTTAAGTTTTTGGTTCTTTTAATTGTGATGATTTAGGCTCACATTTAACAAAAACCCACCAATTCAATATCTCAACAAATTAGAATACTTCATAAGACCAATAAAAAAAAACATTTTTAGTGAATTGTTGGCCTTCTGGAAAGTATGTTCATTTACTGTATATGTACTCAATACTTGGTAGGGGCTCCTTTTGCTTTAATTACTGCCTCAATTCGGCGTGGCATGGAGGTGATCAGTTTGTGGCACTGCTGAGGTGGTATGGAAGCCCAGGTTTCTTTGACAGTGGCCTTCAGGTCATCTGCATTGTTGGGTCTGGTGTCTCTCATCTTCCTCTTGACAATACCCCATAGATTCTCTATGGGGTTCAGGTCAGGCGAGTTTGCTGGCCAATCAAGCACAGTAACACCATGGTCATTGAACCAGATTTTGGTACCTTTGGCAGTGTGGGCAGGTGCCAAGTCCTGCTGGAAAATGAAATCAGCATCTCCATAAAGCTTGTCAGCAGAAGGAAGCATGAAGTGCTCTAAAAATGTCCTGGTAGATGGCTGTGTTGACTGTGGACTTCAGAAAACACAGTGGACCAACACCAGCAGATGACATGGCAGCCCAAATCATCACTGACTGTGGAAACTTCACACTGGACTTCAAGCAACATGGATTCTGTGCCTCTCCACACTTCCTCCAGACTCTGGGACCTTGTTTCCAAATGAAATGCAAAATTTACTTTCATCTGAAAAGAGGACTTTGGACCACTGAGTTATTTTTCTCCACAGCCCAGGTAAGATGCTTCTGACGTTGTCTCTGGTTCAGAAGTGTCTTGGTAGCCCTTTTCCCGAAAATGTCTGAGCGTGGTGACTCTTGATGCACTGACTCCAGCTTCAGTTCACTCCTTGTGAAGCTTTCACAAGTGTTTGAATCAGCTTTGCTTGACAGTATTCTCAAGCTTGCAGTCATCCCTGTTGCTTGTGCACCTTTTCCTACCCAAATTCTTCCTTCCAGTCAACTTTGCATTTAATGTGCTTTGATACAGCACTCTGTAAACAGCTACACCTTCTGTGACTTACCCTCTTTGTGGAGGGTGTCAATGTTCGTCTTCTGGATCATTGCCAAGTCAGCAGTCTTCTCTATTATTGTGGTTTCAAAGAACAAGAGATACCCAGAATGTATACTGTAGGGATGGTCATTAATTGAAACACAAATGTAAATATTCTAATATTTTGAGGTACTGATTTTTGACTTTCATGAGCTGTAAGCTCTAATCATCAAAATTAAAACAAAAAAACTTTTGAAATGTTTTACTTTACATGCAATGAATCTAAAATATATGAAAGTTGCACTTTTTGAAATAAGTTACAAGAAAAAAATTAACTTTTTCACGACATTCTAATTTATTGAGATGCACCTGTATATAAGGTGCGTAAAAATGTATATAATATGTTAATTGTATTTTTATTTTGAATTTTATGGCTGCATTCTAAAATCACATTCACATGAAATAATAATAATAATAACTAGTAAAATTAATAATATATAATTTATTTATTTTCTTTATTACATTTATAGTATAGTATAATATTACATTTATAGTATAAACAAACTCCTAGACTGCATAAAAAATAATTAATTATAATAATTTTCAGTGTCTTGTTTTCCAGTAAAAATATCTAAATATCCTTAAAATAAAGATAAACATTCATCAAAAGTAAAACTAAGACAATAAAACAAGTCTGATTAGTTAATGGGATTTTTTGTTCTATTTTTAGAGGAAAGAAAGAGAACAATTCTGATTTACTGATTCAGAAAAAAAATCTATAAAGTGTGTGAAATATTTGTTAATTTTTATTTGAATTTTTATTATATTTTTATTTAGAATTTTATGGCTGCATTCTAAAATTGTTCACATTAATAAAAATTTAAATAATACCCCCACCCCCAAGAGTACAGTACTGATAAAGAAAAAGTGCTGTATATCTAAAATGACATTTAAAAAACATAGTGCTGTACATCTCCAATATTTTTTTTATTATTTAATTAAATAAATAATAAAGAATAGAGTTATATATCTAAAATTGAGTAAAAAATACAAATACTTTTATTTTATTTTATTTTATTTTATTTTTATGTTTTATTAAAAATAGTGCTGTTAAGTGTTAAAACCCCAGATTAAAAAAGGATAATTAATATTAACAAAAATAATAGATGGGCAAGTTTGCTTCCATTTTAGTTAATGCAAAAGAACAATACCGATTAAGAAAAAGTAATATTATATATATATATATATATATATAATGTTAACTGGAATTTAAAATTGGAATTTAATGGCTACTCTCTAAAATTAAATTAAATTAAATTAAATTACATTTAAAATTTAAAATTATTAGCTAATTAAATAAAAAGAACTAATAAAAAAACTAATACAATTACTATCGACAGACTCTTATTAGATAAGTCACATTTGAAGTTGTTGTAAAATAGCTGATATACACATATCACTAGAATTCTATAAAAATATCTATATGGGACGTTGCTATGGAACCACAAACGACTAAACACTGCTAGCCTGCTACATCCTTTAATAACAAGTTTGTCCTCGTCTTGACTTGTTTGGGACACACTGAGCTCTGTAATTTCTCTTCATGTTTCATTGTTTCATATGCAAATACATTAAAATACTTCTTCAGTCAGAACTTAAAGGCATGCATCTATTTTACAACCTTGTGAAAAATAAGAACACTTATACATACTTAAATACTACTTTTGGAAAGAATATACTTAAATTTTAACTGAATGTAATGTTTTCGGACACTTATCTGCATGTTATTTGTAGTTAAATGAAAATATAGTTAACATTTATATTAAATACATTTACTTTTTTCAATATATAAATATATGTATATATATATATATTAGTGCTGTCAGATGATTAATCGCGATTAATCGCATCCAAAATAAAAGTTTTTGTTTACATAATATGTGTGCTGTGTATATTTATTATGTATATATAAATACATACTAATTTACAGTATATATAAAAAATGACATGTGCTGTGGTATGTTACCTTAGTATGTAACTTCTTTAAAGCAACAACAAAACATTATTAAAACAATGATTTAAAATGTATTTTAAAGTAAACTTTAATTTTACATTAGTGCACTTTTTAAAAGTCTACTTAAGTACACTTAAATGTACAGCTTTCCTGTAGCTCAAACAGTAGAGCATGGCGCTAGCAACGCCAAGATCATGGGTTCGATTCCCAGGGAAAGCAAGAGCTGATAAAAATGTAAAAACTGTAACTTGAATGCAATGTAAGTCGCTTTGGATAAAAGTGTCTGCTAAATGCATAAATGTAAATGTAAATGGCCTTTTGTTTCCATTCATATTATATATTACAATGTATAAAAATGTACTTTTATAGAATATATGATGTACACTACAAGTGCACATTCAGTACAATCAAGTGCACTTGATTTTCTCAAGAGAAAAGCACGATTTTATCATTTCAGGGCTGTTTGTATCCTCCACACTAGTATGAAACCTTGCAAGAACTGGAGAGCCCAGTGTTTCGCACATGCTGGATTCATTTCCAAAGTCATAACAAGAATACGTTTCGAAAGCCACTTTTTAACCATTGCATGAAAAACACACATTAGCACAATTGGCCACATCAAAGGCAGCACTGGGCTTCCAAGAGCAGCTCTCAGGAGAGCCGGGAACAGAAAGGAAGAAAAGCAATGAGGAAGAGCGCTCGGCTTAAAACAAAAGGAAAAGAAGTCAAGGGGTTTCCTGGCCACCGTCAGCGTGAGCCAATGAGCTGTCAGGGGCCCGGGTTTAAAAAGCAGGGGCTGGAGGTTTGAGGAGACACTCCTTCCCAGCATCGAGGTGTGCTCTGAAGTCTCGGGATGTGTTTGCTTTACAGGCGGGCCCCCGGCGTGCTGCTCCTTCTGGCCCACCTCCTCCTGAGCACCAGTCTGGAGCCCGTGGGTAAGGACACAGCACTCCCATTGTGCGCATCTCTAAAATTAGCACAGGTAGAGTCCGCCAGTGTTTTACAAGTCAGAGTGAACTGTAGTGCAGTTTTACACTGCTTTGTGGAAAGTCTGGGAAAGTCGTGTCAGGGCAGGTTCGTGGCGGAGCCTCTTCAGAAGAGTTATTTCTGAGAAGCACAGGTTGTTTATGGCGTGGTGTTTGTTTTGCTAGCTGAATGGGAGAGGGAACCGGCGTACTGGAACCATCAGGCCAGACGGACGCTGCAGGCTGCCCTCACGCTGCCACTGCGAGCGCATCGCGCTAAAAACATCCTCCTCTTCCTTGGAGACGGTGAGTTACCAACCCCACCGAACACTGCTGGTCAGTCTGTCAAACTACACGCCTTCAGTGCAATATAGTGCCACTTCTAAGTGTTAATGTGTTTTTGAGGTCTATATTATATTATATTATATTATATTATATAAAATATATAAATACAGCTAGAAAAAAATTAAGAGACCACTTGAAAATGATCAGTTTCTCTGGATTTATGATTTATACCGTAGTTATATGTTTAAGTTAAACATAGTTTTTGTTGAATTCTGTAAACTACTGCTGACATTTCTTCCAAATTTTAAATTAAAAAAGTTGTCATTTAGAGCTTCTTTTTTTCCCAAAATGGTCATATTCAAAAAGATGTCATGTTTTCAAATGTTTATATTTATTTTTAGAATGCAATACCAATCTTTTAACTTCAGAAGAGTTAAGAAATCAATATTTTGTGGAATAACCCTGATTTTTAATCACAACAAATGAAAGCATTTATTATCTTGACCAAATGCCATTCGTTTTCTGCAACAAATAAGTAAATAAATAAATAAATGTTGTCATTTAGAGCTTTTTTTTTTTTTTGCATAAAATGATCAAAGTGGTCAAAATAAAATGCCAAATATTGATTTCTTAACTCTTCTGATGTTAAAACACTTAAAGGGATAGTTCACTTTGAAATAAAAATTTGGTATCTATCAGCTTACCCCAAGGGCATCTAAGATGTAGGTGTCTTTTCTTCTTCAGTAGATCCAATTTTGATGTTTTTAGGTCAAACCGTTCTAGTCTGTCAGTCATATAATGGCAGGTATAGGTCACTGTCTCTATAAGAGGGAAAAAGAACATGCACAGAGAAATCCAAATTAAACAATTCCCCATCGTAACTACACATTGATGGCCTAAGACACGAAATGACCGGTTTGTGTGAGAAAATGAACAGTATTTATATCGTTTTTTACCTCTTGTACACAACCATGTCCAAGTGATCTGAGTGCGCACACGCATCCGGTGTGTGACGTGTGTGTGTGCGCGCGTGCTCTGGCTCATGCTGCATTCACACAGGGTGTCGGCGTCAACGCTTGACGGAGGGCGTGTCTGAAGCGTGGTGCTGACGCGCCGTCATAGTTCCAACAACCAATCACATACTTCTCTGGTGTTGCATGAACGGGATTGGGTATTTGCATGAGGCGATCTGATTGGCTGACACCTCCGTTGGCGCTTGAAAAGTTGCGTCAGCACCATGCTTCAGACACGCCCTCCATCAAGCGTTGACGCCGACGCCCCGTGTGAATGCAGCGTGAGCCAGAGCGCACGCGCACACACGTCAAACACCAGATGCGTGTGCGCACTCAGATCACTTGGGCATGGTTGTGTACAAGAGGTAAAAAACGATATAAATACTGTTCATTTTCTCACACAAACCGGTCATTTCGTGTCTTAGGCCATCAATGTGTAGTTACGATGGGGAATTGTTTAATTTGGATTTCTCTGTGCATGTTCTTTTTCCCTCTTATAGAGACAGTGACCTATACCTGCCATTATATGACTGACAGACTAGAACGGTTTGACCTAAAAACATCAAAATTGGATCTACTGAAGAAGAAAAGACACCTACATCTTGGATGCCCTTGGGGTAAGCTGATAGATACCAAATTTTTATTTCAAAGTGAACTATCCCTTTAAGTGTCAACAGAACGTAGTGTTTGCTAACACTTAACTGCATTTCAATTGCAATTTAACGAAAATGTATTAGAGTTTACATTTTTATTAAATTAAATTAGCTGAACTTTAGAGTGCTTTTCATATACTATAGCACATTTAAAATATATTAACTTTAAATATTGCATAACACTGCAGTTGAAATTTTAATCAAGTAGCTACTTTGCATGTGCTTTAGTATGTTAGTCAACACATCAAAATAAGTGTATATTTTAAAGCACATTTTATTAAAACTTAATGATTTTAAATGTACTAGTTTCTTAAAACTATACTAAGATTTGAAGTGTACATTAAATAGAATTAAGCACACCAGTGTTTCTAACTAAATGTTCTATTTTTAATTAAATTTACATAACAAATTATACATTATACAATATTATACGAGTGCATATCTAAATTTATATTTAACATTTTAGATTCTTTTCATCTTCTGATTCTTTTCATCACTCTATGCTCTCATTCATCTCATGTATGTTATAAAAAAGTTATAAAATCTCAATATTTCATGTCTGTTTAGCTTTTATTTGGATAATATGCAGTTACTGATCCACCTGTTGGCATTGTTTTGTGCTAATGATCGGTTGACTGTATATTACCCGTTACACACATGCCTGTTTCTTCATAGCCTGTGTTTTCCAGTAGAGTTGATAAGCGGTTTGGGTTGAGTGTCAGGCTGTGATGTTTCTCTGTCGATCTGTCAGGGATGGGAGTGTCGACGGTGTCAGCCGCCCGTATACTGCGAGGTCAGATGGAAGGACAGTCAGGGGAGGAGACAGTTTTGGCCATGGATACATTTCCATACGTCGCCCTGTCAAAGGTCTGATGCTTCTCTTTAATCACTCGCAGATAATTCATAGCAATCTTGCTGTGCAATTATATAAAGGCAGGTTTGGGTTGTCAGACAAATGCCAATGGGATGCGCATGTGTGTTGCATGGAAAAACTGCTGCTTGTCTTCAGATTACATTTTAAATTTTCCATATATGGGGATTCTTGCTGAACTGGGTGAGAAAGCCTGAAAAGCAGAGACATGGCTTTAAAGTTAACATTCAACACCTATTTACTTTGCTACTTCACATCAGTGTCTGTATAATGTTTCATAAATATATCATTTTCATACAGAATTAATTTGTAGAATTAAGGGGGGTGGGGTCTAACCCCCTACTTAAACATAAAAGTAAAAAAGAAAAAAAAAGTGGTTTTTGAAACTATTTATTTATTCTTAATATATAATTTTTATATGTCTATATATAGTTTATATTATTATTATTATTATTATTATTATAGAAAAATATAATGACCAATTTTATTCTAATAAAATACTTAATTATATCTTTTGTACAATAAATTTATTGGTTGAGCCAATGTTTCTACAGATAAAAATTAAATAAAATAAAATAAAAATCACCATCATCATTGGTAAATCATATTCCATGAAAAATTATGAGATATTAAGTCATAATTATGAAATAAAAACTAAAAGGAAAAATCGTAACTTTTACTTTTGTATGTGATCATTTAATTTTTTTACATATTTATTCGTTTTTATGCCAATTGTTCTTATTATACATTTTGAATTATGTCATAATTATGACTCTCATATTTTTGACTTGTTATAATATTTTTTTATTCATAATTACATCTTTTATGCGAGATTATGACTCATATTTTTGACTGTTTGCCATAATTTTGTTTTTTATGTTATCATTTTATTTATTTTTTACCATAAGTTCTACTTTTTGGTCATAATTATGATTCTCATACTTTTAACTTTTTGTCAAAATTTGACTTTTTATGTTTTCATTTTATTTTTTTACCATAAGTTCTACTTTTTTGCCATAATTATGATTCTCATCCTTTTGACTTTTTGTCATAATTTGACTTTTTGTTATAATTTTATTTTATATCATAATTTCTAATTCTTATGTCAAATTATTACAACTCGGTATCTCGTAATTTAGATTTTTATGTCAATTATAATTAACCAAAGCATGACGTTTTTTTCTTCTGTGGCAGAAATGGGCTTTCATACTGTTTTGATAGCACCACAGTCCAAAAGCACAGTTTAAGATATGAAAAGTTATCAGTTGATTGCAGAATATGCATTCCTGATAAGTTTAGATTGCACTTTAACCTCTGATCCTGGAGAACATGAGGAAGAGGGAATGCTGATTACAGATGTGAAGTATCACTACATGAATACAGGTCAGATTAGGGTCTAAGGAAATAGTTTATCTACTCATTATGTGACTGAAAAGCTATGTTTTGAACAACAGAACTATCAGTATTTGATATACCGAGTTGATGTGTTTCCAAACAGACATACAGTGTTGACAGGCAGGTGGCAGACAGTGCTAGCACGGCTACGGCGTACCACTGCGGTGTTAAGGCTAACGCCAAGACGGTGGGTTTGAGCGCTAAAGCAGTGGCCTATGCATGCAACACCACATTTGGCAACGAGGTTTTCTCAGTGTTACACCGCGCCAAAGCACAAGGTATTTTACATTTAGACTCATTATCACACTTATAGACTTGCTGCCAATGTTTTTCTGTTGCTGTTGTTCTTCTTAAAGGGACAGTTCACTACAAAATTACAATTCTGTCATCATTTACTCACCCTCATGTTGTTTCAAACCTGTATGCGTTTCTTTCTTCTCTTGAGCACAAAAGAAAATATTCTGAAGAATATTATTTTTTTGGTGATCATGCAGGATAAATGTGATGATGCATGTTTGTGTGTGCATATATCCAGGAATGTCCGTTGGCATCGTGACCACCACCAGAGTCCAGCATGCATCGCCCGCTGCCGCGTACGCCCACTCGGTGAGCCGCAGCTGGTACAGCGACGCAGACGTGCCCTCCGAAGCCCGCCGGCAGGGCTGCACCGATATCGCCACGCAGCTGGTGACCAACACAGACATTGATGTGAGCCGTAACCCATACAGTTTGATGCCATAAGATCAAAAATACAGAGTGTCTATTTACACTAAGTGCAAATAGCCCGCCTTGTTGGCAGAGGCTATTTACTCTAACTCCACCCACCAATGTGTGATTGGTCTAGAGAACACTATAAAAGACGGTGATGTAATTGTAGCTCCAGTGGTGTAGATGGTAAAGTGCATGCTGCAGTCTTTTTGATGCGATCGGCCCGGGTTCGAATCCATCTTTTGTCAACATTTTTTTCTCCCTTATCAAATCTCATATCACATCGGAAAGGCATTTGTTTTCAATAAAAATGAAGTAAATAATTGAAAAGTTTAAAATAAAATATCGGGTAGGGTTAATTTGAATTAAAACTATAATTTACACTCAATACGTTATAATTACATACTGTTTTATAATGTACTACAATACTGATGTGCAGATAATAGCCAGTATTTGGTAGTAGTATAAAGTAGTATACAGTAAATGGCAGAAAATTCAGCTATTTTAATATAGTGTAAATAGCATCTTGCTATTTACACTTAGTATAAACAGCCGCTGCCTAAAAAATAACAGTCTGAAAAGCTGCACAACTGCACATATGGTTGAGCGCAATTTGCTAGTCCAATTCTACCTCAGTTTTTATTGTATGTACTATATTTAATATACTATATTATACAGGTACATCTCAATAAATTAGAATGTCGTGAATAAAGTTAATTTTTATATGCCCTAATTTTTTTTTTTTTTGCCCTCCTTTTTTTGGCACCCTTGATAAATATGAGCAAAGGCGGCTGTGAAAATAAATCTGCATTGTTTATCCTTTTGATCTTTCACTCAATAAATTCACAAAATTCTAACCTATCATTGAAGTAAAACAATTGAGAGTGGGGAGAAAATGTCATGATGAAATAAATGTTTTTCGCCAATGAATTTTGGCCACAATTATTGGCACCCCTAGAAATTCTTAAGAGTAAAATATCTCTGAAGTATATTCCCATTCATATTTACATTTTTTAGCATACCAGGGTGACTAGGAGCATGAAATTGTCCAGCCATGACTTTCTGTTCCACAGGATTATAAATATGAGGAACACAAAGGCCAAATTCCCTTGATCATCCATCGCAATGAGAAAAAACAAAAAATATATTTCTGATGTGAAGAACAAGATTGTTGAGCATCACAAAATAGAATGTGGCTGTAAGAAAAGAGTTAAAACATTGAAAATCCCCATTTCCACCATCAGGGTAATAATTAAGTGGTTCCAATCAACTAAAGATGTTAAAAATCTGCCTGAAAGAGGACGTGTGTCTATATCGTCCTAATTCACGGTGAGGAGGAGAGTTTGAGTAGCCAAAGACTCTCCAAGGATCGCAACTGGAGAATTGCAGAGATTAGTTGAGTCTTGGGGTCAGAAACCTAAAAAAAAAAAGCAAACATCCCCTTAATCACCACATGTTGTTCGGGAGGGTTTCAAGAAAAATTCTCCTCACTCATCCAAAAACAAACTCCAGCAAATTCAGTTGTCAGACACGACTGGAACTTCAAACGGCACTGGCTTCTATGGTCAGATGAAACTGAAAAAAAAGCTTTTTGGCAGCAAACCCACCAGATGAGTTTAGTACAAACAGGGATAAAAAGTACCCCATGTCCACGGTTAAATATACTGCTGGATCTTTAATGTTGTGGGCCTGTTTTTCTGCCAGAGGTCCTGAACATCTTGTTCAGATGCATGGCATCATGGATTCTATCAAATACCAACAGATAAAAAATCTAAATCTGACTGCCTCTGTTAGAAATCTTATATTGGGCCGTGAGTGGATCTTCCACCAGGACAACAATCCAAAACAAACATCAAAATAAACACAAAAATGGGTCACTGAGCACAAAATTAATCTTTTACCATGGCTGTCTCTGTCCTCTGACCTGAACCCTGTAGAAAATGAGTGAGGTGAACTGAAGAGAAGAAGCACCGTCATGGAGCTGTGAATCTGAAGGATCTGGAGAGATTCTGTATGAAGAAAATGGTCTCTGATCTCTTGTCAGGTGTTCTCCAAACTCTTCAGGCATTATATGAGAAAACTCAGAGCTGTTACCCTGGGAAAAGGACGTTGCAATAATTGGGTGCCAATAATTGTGGCCAACATGAAATAGTGAAAACATTTATTTCACAATGAGATCCCCCGCCCCACTTTCAATTGTTTTACTTCAATGATAGGTTGGAAATTTGTGAATTTTTTGAATGAAAGATCAAAAGGATAAACAATGCAGATTTATTTTCACAGCTGCCTTTGCTCATATTTACCAAGGGTGCCAATATTAGTGGAGGACACTGTATTTTAGATTCATTACATGTAAAGTAAAACATTTCAAAAGTTTTTTGTTTTTTGTTTTAATTTTGATGATTAGAGCTTACAGCTCATGAAAGTCAAATATCAGTATCTCAAAATATTAGAATATTTACATTTGAGTTTCAATAAATGACCATCCATGCAGTTGTAATGCCTTTGTGGAGGAAAAGAACACACACACACACACACACTAAGTGCAACAATACATCCCTGAGGTACGATTTCCTGCCATAAAACCTCCTTATCACATGAGACGTTGTTAAAACAAGAAGTTGGAGGAGAGCATCTTGAATGTGGTTTAAAACAGGACTTCACTTGGTTCTTATCACTTAACCATAACTCGACCAAAACAGGACGAAACATCTGCTTCTGGTCAAACGACAAGCTTTATGGATCCCCTGATCGTTAACGCATAATTCAATGATTTTTATCAACAAGAAAAGACGTTTTACGACAGACGTCCAAGCTAAGAAAGACCAGATCTCCACAAACAGGACATTCTTATGACCTGGACAACTGACTTTCCTGACCTCCCGTTTCTCTCACATTCCAAACTGAAACACCCCTCAATTTCTCTTCTTGAACAAAGAACATCCAAACTCTCATAAACTTTATACCCAAAAGACAAATAATACCTATTGCTGTTGTCAAAAGCAATATATATATATTATTTGCAATATATATATATATATATATATATATATATATATATATATATATATATATTCAAGTTGTACTTTATGAAATTATATAGCTTGCTGTGTTATTGGAATCTATGGTATTTTTGGAATCTTTTGATGTCTAATTTTCCCGATCACATTTGTTTAATGTCACATGCATGGTGTGATTATTTAGAATTTAGGATAGTTTAATCTATGCCTTAGCCATGTAATATATATAACTGAGATATGTACTTTGGAGAATGCCAGATATCTACTGTTTGGGTTTTAATGAAAGCTCATTTCAGTGGCAATAATTTGGTGTGGATGAAAATTACCCTTGGCCCATAATGTATGATTATAACACATATAGAAACCTGCCAGGATATTTTCATCATGTGACAAAGTAAAATGAGCCGTGTAGGCGGGGCTGGTGGACGCCCTGACGTCAGTCCATCTAAAAAAGCAGACCACCACTCTCTTCTTGTTCTCTCTGCTGCTGCTTGAAAATCGCGCTTCTTGAAACTTGGAGCTGCTCCAAAAAAAAGCTTGCAGCCTTAACATCTAGGCCGAGTTTGAACATTGAACCAACATCTAGTTAAATCTTTGAAGAAACCCTTGAAAGTCTGAAGCTACGTGAAAGGAACTTCAAGCATCAAACAACCCCAGAGCCAACCAAGTCAAACCAACAGAAGGACATCCCCAGAGTGATGTCACGCGGCGACGACAGGCGGGATTCCCTCAACATCCAGGAAACGAAACAACAGATCAGCGTCATTTCAACTTAAAAGCAAGTAACCAAACTAAATCTTTATTCTGCTGAATCGTGTCGTATCTATCTCTAAAGTAAGGATAATAGTTCTCCATTTGATGATCGACACGGGTAAAATCGTGTGGAAATAGCAAAACAGTGATATTAATCATTCTCAATTAAATTCATTGCCTATGTGTGTGTATGTATGTATTTTGTTTTATGTTATTTAGCTTAGTTCATGTTTTGTAGTAAGATAGCAAATAAACTCTCGTCTGATTTATAGAGAAGTGTTCTGTGTTTTGTTGTGAAATATTCAAATCAAACTTCGCTCAGATAATGTTACCTAAGCTCATAACTGTCATAAGGTTATTCAAATAATTCTGTATTATTATATCGTGGCCACGAGAATAAACAGAATTTCTCAGATATACTGAAATCTAACAACTCGCTGGACGATTGTTAAATAAGGTATAAGTTGGACGTTTTGATTAATATCAATTGATCATATCGATATCAAATCGAAAGATTCCCTAAAGCTAAAATAAAGCTTAAACCAAAGAGCTAAATTAAACAATGTAAACATGATTAAATTCATTACACAGTATAAATTCTGGGTATCTCTTGTTCTTTGAAACCACAATAATGGGGAAGACTGCTGACTTGGCAATGATCCAGAAGACAAACATTGACACCCCCAACAAAGAGGGTAAGTCACAGAAGGTCATTACTGAAAGGTGTGGCTGTTTACAGAGGGCTGTATCAAAGCATATTAAATGCAAAGTTGACTGGAAGGAAGAATTTGGGTAGGAAAAGGTGCACAAGCAACGGGGATGACCGCAAGCTTGAGAATACAGTCAAGCAAAGCTGATTCAAACACTTGGGAGAGCTTCACAAGGAGTGGACTGAAGCTGGAGTCAGTGCATCAAGAGTCACCACGCTCAGACGTCTTCAGGAAAAGGGCTACCAAGCCACTTCTGAACCAGAGACAACGTCAGAAGCATCTTACCTGGGCTGTGGAGAAAAAGAACTGGACTGTTGCTCAGTGGTCCAAAGTCCTCTTTTCAGATGAAAGTAAATTTTGCATTTCATTTGGAAATCAAGGTCCCAGAGTCTGGAGGAAGAGTGGAGAGGCACAGAATCCATGTTGCTTGAAGTCCAGTGTGAAGTTTCCAGTCAGTGATGATTTGGGCTGTCATGTCATCTGCTGGTGTTGGTCCACTGTGTTTTCTGAAGTCCACAGTCAACACAGCCATCTACCAGGAAATTTTAGAGCACTTCATGCTTCCTTCTGCTGACAAGCTTTATGGAGATGCTGATTTCATTTTCCAGCAGGACTTGGCACCTGCCCACACTGCCAAAGGTACCAAAAGCTGGTTCAATGACCATGGTGTTACTGTACCTGATTGGCCAGCAAACTCGCCTGACCTGAACCCCATAGAGAATCTATGGGGTATTGTCAAGAGGAAGATGAGAGACACCAGACCCAACAATGCAGATGACCTGAAGGCCGCTATCAAAGCAACCTGGGCTTCCATACCACCTCAGCAGTGCCACAAACTGATCACCTCCATGCCACGCCGAATTGAGGCAGTAATTAAAGCAAAACGAGCCCCTACCATGTATTGAGTACATATACAGTAAATTAACATACTTTCCAGAAGGCCAACAATTCACTAAAAATGTTTTTTATTGGTCCTATGAAGTATTCTAATTTGTTGAGATAGTGAATTTATTTAATACACGAGTTTCACAATTTGAGTTGAATTACTGAAATAAATGAACTTTTCCACGACATTCTAATTTATTGAGCTGCACCTGTATAGTAGTCAACATTTGAAGTAGATCAAAAAAGTGAATCAAAGTTGTACTAAGACAAGAACGCAGTTTGGTTTTAGGTTTTAGGACAATGTTGATGAAAGTTTTTGATCCACTTCAAATGTTGACTAGTGTATATTAGCAAAGACTATAGAATACCCAAGACATGTCACTCCTATAGTTTTGAATGGGGAAAAATGCAACGCTTAATATGGCCGCCCAATCGCAGGAAGCCCCGCCTTCTGAATGAAAGAGCCAATCGGTAAAGTCAGCGTGTCACTGCCGTTAGAAGGCCCGGTTGCTATAGAAACAGTCAGCGCTCTGAGACGCACGCTCAGGACTGCGCATGCGCACTGGCAGATCTAGCCTGAAAAATAAGCTTTTTATAACGCTATTTGAGCAAAAGAAACAACATTTATGACACAGTTGTTGTCCGATTTCATTGGTGATTTCAAATATTAAATTTAATTCTAAGCTTAGTGAACAGTTTTGAGGAATTTGATGTTTCCCCATCAGTGTTGGGCAGTAACTAATTACTAGTAATTTAGTTACTGTAATAATATTACTTTTTGCAGTAACTAGTAGTGTAACTAATTACTAATAAGATTTCAGTAATAATATTACTGTTACTATCCATAAAATAGCTTAGTTACTTAGTTACTTTTGATGCCTCAACCCCGATGATTTAAAATCTTAACAATCAAATAATTCCTAGATTTATTTTTAGAATTTGCATTTGATGTCCCCAGTGCAGCAGGCAAGCTTGGCATATAGAAAAGCTTACATTCAACAGATAGAAATATTGCATTATTGATTTTGTCAGGAAAAAAAGATGATCTGAACACTGTTGTTTAAGTTGTGGCTTTCCTTTACTCTGGCATTACATCCCACATCCCTCTGATCAGCATGTGCTACATTACATTACTATAATTAAACATCTTTTTGGAAAATTAAACAGTTTCTTACAAACTTATGTGATTTGATAAAATACATAACGAAATATAATTGTATGTATGCGTAACGGAAAAATTACTTCAAGCTACACATGACAATTAATGAGATTAATACAACACTTCTACTTGAATGTCACTATCAATCACTATTGAGTGTTTGTAATAACTTCTGACTGCGATCCAATGTGGATTTTGGTCAAATGATGAGGAAGGAATATGTTATTAGTAACATTCTAGAAGAATTTTATGTGGAAGATACACAGTTACAACTTCTGTGGGGCGTGAAGAAAAAGTAATGTAACTAGTATTGTAACTAATTACTAGTAATGAGTAATATATTACATTCTTTGAGTAACTAGCCCAACACTGTTCCCCATACAAAGTGATAGGAACTGCTCTTTAATGCCCGCATTTCAAAGCTGGCCGCCAAGTGACAGGACTTGTCTTAAAGAGACTTTGATATTAGTCACAATTTAGTTTGGGAACCAATTCTCACTATTAACTAACTATTAACTATGACTTTTGCCTCGATAAACTCCTAATATGCTGCCTAATAATAATTAGTCAGTATTATGGGGTTGATTAATGGATTTAAAAAAGTCATGCAGAATAAGGCAGTAATATGTGCTTTATAAGTACCAACAAACAGCTAATATGCTAGTAATATGCATGCTAATAAGCAACTATAGTTAATAGTGAGAATTGGTCCTTAAAATAAAGTGTTACTTATATATTTATATGTAAATTATGGTGTTTTTGTTGTATTTAGTGTAAATTTACATGTTCAATTTTGATATTGTCACCCCATTTGAGATATTTCTATTTATAAAAATATACTGAACTAACTTCAGTGTAGTTTTTGTTTATTAGCTTGTAGCACAGCCAGCTAGTTTTTTCAAACCAGTTGCTTGATTGTTGTTTATCTACTTCTTTATGATTCAGCTTTGTAAGCTAAAGGTTCAAAGCAGCTTTTCCACCAATGTAATAACATAATTTAAATACACAATGGACCCTTTTCAATGACTGTGATGATGCATTTCCACAGTTATTAATATCGTAAATCTAGTGTTTTGTATTTTCTTTTTTTTTTAATTGAATTTACATTTACAACACTATACTTTGTGTTTTATTACCTTGGTATTGAGGGTACATTTACACAACAATGATATACTAAAAGTGGAAACCTTTTTGAATAGTTTCATGTACAGACAACAAAAGCTTAACAAAAGTTGCGAAAATGACTAAAAATGCTGTATTATTCATGTCAGGCCAGTAGGTGGCGATGCCACTTTGTAAAGAAACACAACACATCTGCACACAAACCTATAGACTAAACACGTAATACGTATGCGTATTACATCACCGTTTTCACAAATTCACATTTTTGTAGTTTATACAGAGATGATAACTATCAATGTCAAGAATAGCACTTTGAAACCCGTTTTTAAAAGTTTGCATTTTCAGGCATCAAAAATGCTGTTGTTGTGTATATGAATGGCCAAAACATAAAAAGTTATAGAAATGCTATTTGCTATTGGAGCAAATGTGAACCCAAAAATATATATTTATTGTAGTTTCCATTTACCACTTTAAAAGATGAGAAGTTCACAAATTTTAAATATGTCTCCATTTTAGGTAATTCTTGGCGGTGGCCGCATGTACATGACACCCAAGGGTACCCCTGATCCAGAATACCCCTCTTCATCTTCTCGCAAAGGGGATCGCAAAGACAAAAAGAACCTCATTGATGTCTGGTTGAATGCTCGTAAGGTATCTCCAAGAAATCCATTTATTGCGACACTAATTGTGTTTGTAAACGGCCACCACAGTTTTATGTGATTATCTGTTTTGTTTATTAGGGAAGAAACGCCCAGTATGTCTGGAACAAAGAGCAGCTTAATGCAGTGAATGTTAAAACAACAGACCGCCTGATGGGTAATGCCAGTTTACAAGGTTTCCACATTGACTTACTGACGGTATTTGTCTGCTGATATGACGTTCTCATTCATACTTCTCATTCAGGTCTGTTTGAACCCAAGGACATGAGGTTTGAAGTGTTCAGGAATCGAACCCGTGACCCCTCTATTGTGGACATGACAGAGAAAGCCATTAAAATCCTTAGCAAGAATCCCAAAGGGTTTTTTCTCTTTGTGGAAGATGAGTATTTATTATTGACTCTGGTGTTACAGTTTAAAGATATTTTGCTAATAGTGAAACATGCCTTTCTTTGTGCTTTACGAGGTAGAATAGACCATGGACACCATGATGGGGTTGCTAAGCTTGCTCTGACCGAAACCATCATGTTTGACCGGGCAATCCAGAGAGCATCTGAACTGACTAGTGAATTGGACACGCTCACTGTTGTCACTGCAGATCATTCCCATGTCTTCACTTTTGGTGGAAATACCCCCAGAGGGAACCCTATTTTTGGTATACACAGTACTAGCTTACTTTACGTCATGGAATTGAAATAATGACAATCATCACAACTCTCTGAAAGTTTTAGCATGGGAATATACATGGCAATGTTAATGTTTTTGGTCTTGGCGGAATAGATCTTCTACGCTGCTGCTGCTACTGCAGCAGAGCAAGTATTTGCTACTGCCAATACATCCACAACATGCTGCAGTGAGCATGTAAGAAATACTGCTGCTGCACATATAACACATATGAAATAACCCCCATGCATATCATACACGATCACCCTGTAGCAGATCTATACAGGTGGACCTGGGGAGGTGGAGGGTTTCTGAAGTCCGCTGCAACTGCTACAGCATGCACTAGCTAAGCACATGTAGTGTACTTCAAATCTTCAAATCAAATCAAATCACTTTTATTGTCACATCACCACAGCACAAGTGCCTTGGTGAGTGTGTTTTAAAAAACTGTCTTAAAAGTGTGTTTAAAAAAACTGTACTTGCAGATAATATAATATGAATGAATTAAAAGCCACTTAAGTGTACTTAAAGTGAGTACACTTTCACGATTCTGTTAACACACTTAAGTACACTTTTAAAATGAGCACCTTGTATTAATGTCAAATTAAAAGCTACAGTACATTTTAAAATCCATATAAAAAATCCATAAAATTGATTTATGGAATATCTGGGTATTCTGCTACATTTGATTAAACAAAAAAAGTTGGGAGTATACACTATTATGGCAGAACACTAGTATTGCACTGCATGGCCATTGTTTCAGTGTTTATTTAATTTTTTTTACAGGTCTGGCACCCAAGAAGGCTGAGGATAATCTTCCATACACTAGTATCTTGTATGCTAATGGGCCAGGATATGCTCATGTAAACGGAACAAGAGGAAATGTTTCAGAAGTTGATTATTGTAAGTATTGTCTAAATAAATTTACTACACGTCTCTTCTATTGTTGTCAAATACTAATATCATATCTTACTTTATTTGTAGTTGATGAAGAGTACATGCAACAAGCGGCTGTTCCTTTAGAATCAGAGACACATGGAGGGGAAGATGTGGCTATCTATGCAAAAGGCCCGATGGCTCATCTCTTTCATGGAGTCAAAGAACAGAATTATGTGGCCCATGCGATGGCTTATGCAGCGTGTCTGGAGCCGTACACTAACTGCCCACTACATCTTCATGGCTCAGGAGGCTGTAAAATAACTCTTTCAATGCCTCTTATCTCAATAACCGGCGTGTTTTGGCTTGCCATGAGATGACAGACTCTACTGCATGAGTTTCGAGGCCCCAGGACTCTTTGGGGCTTTTTGGAGTTTTATAACCCAAATAGTTTATATTGCAATGTGGTGCTCTGCTGAATTGCAGAACTGTGTATATAAATGTAACAGGGGTTTTTTTTCATGGATGTATTTTATAATCAGATATGTTTGTATATATTGCGCAATGGAAGACTCTTTTGCACTGTGACTATAAATTTCAAACATGTGAGACCAATAAACTTAAAAAAAAAAAAAAAAAAAAAAAAATATTAGTCATATTGTCAGTGTTATCAGCTTTGCCATTAAACGTTCTGTGACCATCAGATATCAAAAGCAATTATATATCTATATATTATATAGAAAAGCACAGACGAGTTTAATTATTCTGTTCAGTGCAGATAAGTTAATTCCTGAACAGAACAGTTCAGTAAAGAACAGCGTAAGCACAGAACAGTTTAGATCAGTATGGTACTGAACTTAATCATTCAGTTTAGTGCAGATCGGTTAATTCCAGAACAGTTCAGAACAGAACAGTGCAAAACAGAGAGGATATAGGATGGTACAGAACAGTTTAGACCAGTAATGCAATGCATTCCGTTACTGACGTATATTTCAATAAAGGACAGTTCAGTATGGAACAGTTCAGTAATGAATATAAAAAAGAGCAGTTTAGCGCAGAAAAGCACAATTCACTACAGAACAGCACAGGTTAGGAAAAAAAATCACAGAACAGTACACTAATTAATTCAGATCAATATTCATGTCATTATATATCCATATCACATCATATGGTCACAAATGATCTGTACGTGATCAAAAGTTAATGTTGCAAAAGAGGGAATGGGAAATACAAATGACCTTTGGTCTGAGAGAAGACTATAAACAGGAGGGCATCAAATAGTTTTACAAAGCTGTCAGTGCTGCTGCAGTCGCTCAAACCATGGCCACACAACAGACCCTTCTGATTATTGTAATATTTGTTTTAGCAGGATTTGATGGATGTTTCTCCATTATTCCTGGTAAGCCCTATTCCACAGTTTGCAATTATTCTTTCTCTCTCCAAACAAATAGAATGAAACAATGTTTCTTTTCTGGAATCAATTTGAAGAGGAGGAGCAGAACCCAAACTTTTGGTATGTTAAGGGTAAAGAGGCTCTTCATACATCCCTCTCCATGAAGCCCAACCTGCACCGTGCTAAAAATCTCATTCTCTTCCTCGGAGATGGTGAGTTAAATAGAAACTAATTAAAATTGTTTTCTTATTTCTTGTTTTTGCATTGTTCTGTTTAACAATCCAGCATGTATTGCACAATTTTAGCCACAAATTAGCCTTCTAGACATTTCTAGGTTTTGGGAATTTGTGAAAATGTATTTGCCATTACAATAAATCTTAAATCAATAAAACTGATGAACATCTGACAGTGTCTGAATTTTGGGTTGCAGTTCTGCAATGTAAAGGTCCGTTCACATCAAGAACAATAACTATAAAGATAAATATAAGGATAACTGTATTGGCATCCACACTCACAGACAATAATGTTTGTGCATGCTGCAATTATGTCGTCTGCGAGTTTAAATGCTCAAGCTCTTTAAAGTCAGGTGGATTCTGATTGGCTGTCAGTGTATTTATTGTTTATCACTTGGAATAAGAATCATTCTGAGAGTGATTTCATCCATTGTTTTTATTGTTAACTAAAGCTAAAACTATTAACAATTGTGTTTCATAATTGAAATGAGGCTGAAATAAAATTATTAGATTAATTAAAATTAATTGATTCATTTACACACACACACAAAAAAAATAGAGACTGTTATAACACTGTTATAAAGGTGACACACAGTTATTACATATTACGCTAGTGACCAAAGTCCTAATAAACATATCACAAAATCTGATATGACTGACAGTTGACGTTGCATAGTTTGACTTGTCTTTTACCCAAGATCTCACTAGGGTCACACGGTGCAATTTTACGTCATATAAAGGACAGAAGAAAAAAAAACTGCACAGTGGCTTTAGATTAGATAATCAGATCGTTTACTGCAAGATCGCTTAATCAGTTGTACATATTTATCTAAGTTGTCATAAGTTATAAAACTTATCAATAGATAATAAAGATTACCAAAAGATATTGTATTTAATACAGAAAAAATGTAATATTACTGTATGGACTAAGATCAATAAATCATAAATTACTCATGGGGTTATATGTGGAAACTGCCAGAAATTTTTAAATCACTCTGAAGTTGCAAAGCCTGTTTCTGCCACTGAATAAACAATAAAAAATACTTTTTATCTTACAATTCGGACAGTTTTTCTTGCTATTTTTTTTTCGCAGAATTGCATGATATAAACTTGCAATTGTGAGTTATAAAGTCAGAATTGTGAGGTTTAAACTTACATTTCTGAGAAATAAAGTCACAATTGTGAGATATAAACTCGAAATTCAGATTTTCTTTTCCTCAGAATTGCAAGTTTAAACCTCGCAATTGTGACTTTATAAAACACAATTGTGAGCTTTGAGAAATAAATTCACAATTGTAAGAAAGTATTTTCTCGAAAATGTCAATTGCGATTATATCTTGCAATTCAGACTTTGTTTCTTGGGAGTTTCTCAGGCAATTCTGAGAAAAAAAAAGTCAGAATTGTGAGATGTAAACTTGCAATTGTTAGAAAAAAAGTCAGAGTTGTAAGACAAAAAAGTTGCAATTATCCTTTTTATTTTATAATTCAGTGGTGAAAATGTCTTGTGTACTTGTGTGCGTTAAAGTTGTGCAACGTGTTCTTTTTGACATACAATAAGGCATGGGAATCAGCACTGTGACCGCAGCAAGAATTATGAAGGGACAGATGGAAGGGAAGACAGGAGAGGAGAGTGTCCTAGCCATGGACACATTCCCTCATCTAGCTCTCTCCAAGGTGCATAAAACTCACTGGCTAGATTGATTCATAATTGATTGATAGAGCTAAATACTCTTAATAACACTGGTGTTGGTTTTTGTCCCTGTGTAGACCTACAACGTTGATCAGCAGATGCCTGACAGTGCAGCAACAGCCACTGCATATCATTGCGGTGTGAAGGCAAACTATGGGACTCTGGGTCTCAGTGCAACTGCACGCCGCAAAGACTGCAGCTCCGCTAAAGGCAATGAGGTCAAATCAATTCTGCATCAGGCAAAGATGGCAGGTAATGGCAAGGAAGACCAAATACCAGGACAGTTAACCCATTAATGCAGTGATTTGTCACTCTGTTCAGTTCAGAGTTATCTCATAGTTAACCATATGAACATATTGTGCAATTCTTTTGAAATTTGAGATGTGTTTTGCATGTAAAGATTATTTCAAAACTGCACCATTAGGGACTGGGGGGTACATATGGAATACACATCTATTTAACCCTTAAAGACCTAGAACATTTTTGGGGCACCTGACACTTATCATTAAGTGTCATAATTGCTACTTTGTTTCATACAATCTGAACCTTATGATGTAATTTCATATTTTTTCATGTAACTGAAAATATCTCAAAACTGCAACATTATTTCTTGTAATTAAGACTTTATATATCACAATTACGACTGTATTCCAACTTTTTACTTATTAACGCATTCTCACAAACCTCTATTATCTCATAATTTCAACTTTATTTCTTATAATTCTTACAATAGTGACTTTATTTCTTCATATTTCACAATGTGACTTTATATCACAATTGTGACTATTTCTCATCATTACAACTTTATACCTCGCAATTGCAACTTTATTACAGTTACAACTTTTTTCACTCAATCTGAACCTTATATGTTGTAATTTCATATTTGTTCACATTATTTTGAAAATATCTCACAACTGCAACATTATTTCTTGTAATTGAGGCTTTATATATCACAATTGCGACTTCATATCAACATTTTCCTTATTGACGCATTCTCACAAACCTCTTATCTCATAATTTCAACTTTATTCAACAACAACGACTTTTTCTTTATCGCACAATGCGATTTTATATCTCAATTGCGACTTATTTACCTCACTATTTCGACTTCTTTTTTCACATCATTGTGACTTTATCATAATTACAGCTTAATATCACACATTCTGAACCTTATATCTCATAATTTCAACTTTATTTTTTATAACTGTGACTTCACAGTATCTCACAATTACCACTTTATAAACCAAAATTTGAACTTTATATCATAATTTCTTTATTTCAACTTTATTTCTCCTAATAATGATGAAGTGGCTCGTTTTCAAACAGTTGAACATTGCTACTGTGAACCCTTTGTACTTTCACTGATATCTCTTAATGGTTAAAGGATGAGTTGAGGCTGATCTTATCTGTGACAATGCTACACCGTTGAAGGCAGTATAAGTTACGTAATTTGCTTTTTATAATTACCTTGGACTGGTTTTATATTTTTTCAGGGAAGTCTGTTGGCATAGTGAGTACGGCACGTGTCCAGCATGCATCACCTGCCGCCAGTTACTCCCACACTCCTGATAGAGACTGGTACAGCGATAAAGAGCTGCCCTCTGAAGCCATCACAGGTGGATGCAAGGACATCGCGTACCAACTCGTCCATAATACTGATATTAACGTATGGCCCTAAACAGATAAGCCTCACACAGCATTGAACTATAGATAATAAGTCGCTGACAACAGTCTCGCTTGTGAAATCCCTCTATTATTTTATTGTAGGTTATTTTAGGTGGCGGAAGGCAGTACATGTTTCCCAAGGAAACGGTTGATCCTGAATACTCCACAGTTACAGGGAGCCGACAGGACAAAACAAACCTAGTTGATGTGTGGTTAAGAAGCAGAAATGTAAGTCAAACATCTCAAAAATAATATAAGTGAAAATTCTGAACTCATGAAATTAAATATATATATATATAATGGAACACAAAAGATGATGTTTAGAAGCATGTCCTGGTTGCTCTTTTCCATACATTGGAATGAGGTATTTTGTGTAGAAATTCAAGTCAATATTTGTGCATATCTTGCACCATTTGCAGATCTCATTCATGCATGTCCATATTCAGTTTGTCACAAGAATCAACCCCATGTCATGACTGACAGGACACTTTATAGGGTCTGTAATGCTTGACTCGAGCCATCCATTCCCATTCATTCCAATGGCAGATTTGGTTGGTTCACATATCAGCTTAACTCCATTTGTACTCTGTGGAAGAAAGAAAGTCTTTAGAACAACATGAGGATGAGTAAATTTTGGATGAACTACACCTAACAACAAACAACCACTTTTTTTTTCTTCAGAATGCCAAATATGTGTGGAATAAAAAAGATTTTGATGCCGTCAAAGAGGACAATACTGATTACTTGATGGGTAAGGCCACCTCCTCCATTTGGAAAGAAAACATCCACCTGTTATGTTGATCTACATCCTATAAAATTCTGTCATTGGTTCTCAACCTTTTTGACTCCAAAGCCCCCCATTGTCCACAACAATATTCCAAGGCTCCATGACTTTTCCAGTAGTTTTAATCCTTATGTATTTGTGTGGAAATGTAAATGTATTTACTGGAAAAGCATTAAGGATAAGGATTTTTTTTAAATGTCTACCCAATCAAATATTTTAGAGTTCGGGTAGAATTTTTATTTATTTATCATAAAAATACAAATTTACTATTTTATTCATTTACATGACTCTTCCACGTCTAGAATTTTATATTTCATTTTATATTTTAAAATGAGGCTACCTCATATAGTTTTTTCAAGACTCTGGGAATCCTGGTTCTTTAAAGGAAAAAAAAACATTTGCTGAGAGAGGTGAATTAAAATAAGATTTTTCTTTTCGTTTTTTAGATTTAGTTGCTTTAGTTTATTTTAATGCTTCTTTGTGCTTATTTTAAATTAATCTTTTTCAAAGATTGCTTGGGTACATTTTATAAGAAAATACAATTTCTACTTTGATGTGCCCCTATTGTGGATTTTTTTTTAATTACCTTTCATGCAGTGTGTAACACAGCTCTAAGTGAATGAAAACATCCTGCAAAGTTTTAAATATGAAAGTGCACCGTGTATAAAGTTATTGTCCCTCAAACAAAATAATCGACTCTGAATCATTGAAACGATTTATTTTTAAAAAGAATTCCAAGCCGTTTCATGTTGACGTCAACATGAAACATTAGCATATTGCCCGCCCGCTTGTTGCGTGCGCAGACCTGGGAAAACTTGAAAAATTAATTGTTGAGCTGAATCGTTTAGGAGTCGTTGAGCAAGTATGGTAATGTATATCAGGGATGCAAATGCATCATGGGTGAAAAAGGTGACAAAGACACGCAAAGCCCCCCCCCCCACACACACAAACACACACACACAAACACTTATACAATATTTAAAAGCCTTATTATTTTTAACTTTACAGTTGTGCAGTAAAATTAACTTTACAAATTAACTTTTCATTCATGGAAATGACGATAAAATGTGCCAAGAAACCTTGTGGAAAACAAAGACTTTTGAGATGACAATTACATGAAATTACCATTATATCCAGTAGATGGCAGCAGAGGATCACTCAATAGCTCAGTTGCCATTTCCACTCCCTAGTTTTCAGGTCTTGATTTTGAATTTATTATAAAATGGTGATTATTACAAATTATAGTACTGTATTGAAGTAGTATAGTAAGTATAATTAAATAATAATGCATTAAATATTTTAAGGTATTTTTAGATTTATTTTAAAAACTTAATATAAAATTTTAAAAACGACACATCAAAAAGAGTATTTTTGCGGTAGAAGCTGCTAAATATATTCAGCCAACACACAATTGTTGCTGTTGTAGTTTTGTTACTCTGAATTTACTCTGTATCACTTAATGCACAGGTCTATTTTTGACACCGGTTTGACAGAGAAATCGTTCCAACTACGGCAGTTATCACTGTCAATCATAGCAATGACTGATGAAACAATTTAGTGGATTCACTTGCGTAATTTTTTACACTCGCGTTTGTCACTCTTGAAACAGTATACGTGGACGTTCGGTCCTCTTAGACAAACAAAACTTTTCTTCAAATTGTCAATGGATTATGTTATGAAGATTATTCTAGAGAAACAGAGCAAAGCTCTTATAGCGCAACTGACTGAGCTTACTCACGTGAAAACTCCTGATAAATCAATGACTAACTACACAATCACTCTCTTATTTACACCGTGTCTCTCTGATTATATTAGGTAAATCTGCAAGCGTCTAGAACTCTGTAAACTTATGAAAACAAAAAATTCGTTCAGAGGGGATTCTTCTGATTTACTTCCAGGAAACACCTCTGACTGGCCATTGCTTTCAACAGAGATGCCTGTGATTGGCTACAATACTCAACGCTGCAAAAACTGCTGAATACAGCTTTCCTGTAGCTCAATTGGTAGAGCATGGCGCTAGCAATGCCAAGATCATGGGTTCGATTCCCAGGGAAAGCAAGAACTGATCAAATGTAAAAACTGTAACTTGATGCAATGTAAGTCACTTTGGATAAAAGCGTCTGTTAAAATGTATAATTGTAAAAAAAAAAATGCATAAATGTAAATAAATATGCTTTCCATTGATGTATGGTTTGTTAGGATAGGACCATATTTGGCCGAGATACAACTATTTGAAAATCTGGAATCTGAGGGTTGCAAAAAATCTAAATATTGAGAAAATCACCTTTAAAGTTGTCCAAATCAAGTTCTTAGCAATGCATATTACTAATCATAAATTAAGTTTTGATATATTTATGGTAGGAAATTTACAAAATATCTTCATGGAACATCTTTACTTAATATTCTAATGATTTTTGGCATAAAAGAAAAATCGATAATTTTTACCCATGCAATGTATTTTTGGCTTATGCTACAAATATACCTGTGATACTTAAGACTGGTTTTGTGCTCCAGGGTCACAAATGTGAAGTATAATTTTAAAACTTTGTTAGTAAGTTAGTAGATAACATGTCATGTTGTAGTCATCCGACAAACATTTTTTGTTCATGTGAAATCTGACCATTGTTGTTAATGTAATGTAATGTAATTAATTCATGTTTCTGCTGTTGTTACATTTATTACAAACTTAACAACTGTTTTTTTTTTTTAAAATGGGGGTCTGAAAAAAAAGAATGTTAAAATAGGGGTCCCCTGGAAAAAAGGTTGCGAATCACTGGTCTATGTCATAAAAAAAGTTATTTTCGATAGTTACTTAACCACATTTCTTGGTAAACTGGTAATAAAAAAACAACAACATATATTTCACATTTTAAGTCAGTTATTCTCAGTGTGGTTTGTTTTTATTGTTGCGCTCAGGGCTTTTTGAGCCAAAGGACACCAGGTACGAGCTGGAACGCGATCCTTCAATGGACCCATCGTTGACTGAGATGGTGGAAAAAGCCATTAAGATTCTTCGCAAAAACTCCAAAGGATTCTACCTCTTTGTGGAAGATAAGTTGATATCATGTCTTGTTTCCATTGCGTAGCCCATAAGATTTGTTGAGCATACTTATATTTGTGTGTTTTCTTTCCTGTACGTGGGAGAATAGATCACGGCCATCACGCAGGGCAGGCCAAGTACGCTTTGACGGAGGCTGTGGAATTTGACAGGGCCATTGCGCGGGCAGCTGAGCTGACGAGTGAACTCGACACCTTGTCCGTGGTGACTGCTGACCATTCCCATGTGTTTTCCTTCGGTGGCTACTCTGACAGGGGCAATCCTGTGCTAGGTACACAAACACAAAATTCATCAATGAGCTGTTGAAAACCAAACTTACTTGTATGTCCACACCTTTTGAAATACTGGCTTGAAGGGATAGTTTACCAAAAATCATTTACTCAATTTTTTTGGCATTTCAAACTTGTAAGACATTCTTTTGTGGAACACAAAAGAAGGCATTTTAAAAAAAAATGTCTCAGTTTTTATTTATTTGTTTATTTTTTTTCTGCAATGGCTGCAATGTTTTGTTGTTTTGAATCCCACTGACTTTTGCTGTATGGACAAAAACTGTTGAAACATTCTTCAAAATATCTTCTTTTGTGTCCTACTGAATAAAGAAAGCCATACTGGTTTGGAACAACATGATGAGAGTAAATGATGACAAAAAATAAAATAAAATAAAATAAAATGGGGTGTTGAATGAGCCATTATTTCTGCTTAGGCTCCAAAATATTTGCCCAGTAGAAAAAAAAAAAATTCTCAGCAAGAACAAATTTGATGGTATTATGGGATTAAGAATGACTTATTTACCTTTTTGTCTTGTCTTTAGGCGTTTCTTATTCAAAAGCTGAGGATGGCAAGAGCTTTACTAATGCACTTTACGGGAACGGTCCAGGATACCAGATTGCGAATGGAACTCGTCCTGACATGAATCCAACGATCTCAGGTAAGTTTTATGAGTTTAATTGTTATTCCCTCAGGTGCAGAAGAGCATATTTAAGTGCATGGCACAAGCTCAATGTTTTGACAATGCAGACGCCCCATCTTGTGGTTATGCATGTTACTGCAAGAAAATGAAACAAAACTTTTCTTTTACGTAAAAGGTATAATTCACCCATAAATAAATAAATAAAAATAAAACTTCTTTCACCAAACTCTGTCTCTCTTCAATGAAACACAAAAGGAAAGATTTAGCATAATCTCCAAACTGAACTCTTCCATACATTGAGAGTGAATGGAGACTTCAGCTGCCAAGCTACAAAAGTTTCCAATGCTGTTTTTGTTAACTAAAACTTTTAAAAAATCTGTTAACTTTTAACTGAAATAAAGTCAAATATAAATATTATATGAAAAGCAGTAAGTACTAAAATTACTAAAACTAAAATAAATAAAAAAATCTTGATAATATAATTGACAAAGGCACATAACACAATGACTAAAAGTTCAAAATTAAAATTAAAACTTAAAAATAATTTCAAAATATTAATAAATAATATGGTACCACACATAAATGCAATCAATATTTTGAGTATTTTTGTACTGAAAAGTTATTTACTGAAATAACAGCATCGTAGCTCTCACTGAAGATTTTAAAGTGCATTTGAACATGAATAAGATTAAATGCTGAAGTCTTATCATATGACACCTGAAGAATTAGAATACAGCAAATGAGTTGTACTTTCACAGTGCTTTTTAATTTTGAAAGTCCTTATATAGAATATGTGTGAAATTTAAAACCTCATACTGTATGAGTTTTTTGGGTTTTTTTTTTTTCATTTATGGTGAATTAATAAATAACTGTATAATGTAAAATATGTGACTGTTTTTTGTTTTGTTTTTTCAGGCAGTGATGAATATCTTCAGCAGGCTGCTGTACCTCTAGATTCAGAAACTCATGGTTCTGAGGATGTTGCTATTTTCGCCAAAGGCCCAATGGCCCACCTCTTCCACGGAGTCCAAGAGCAAAGCTACATTCCTCATGCTATGGCTTACGCTGCCTGTATTGAGCCATACACCGACTGCCAGCTAGAAAACTATGGCGTTTGCATTCAGTTCAGCCTCGTGGTTCTGATGCTGAGCTTGCTCTCCTCACTAAACACCCTCATGTAATGTGACTAAAGCAGGGTGAGGTGCACTTTACGCAGTATATTTAAATCACAATACATTTGCAGGTTTTCCCATTAAACTGCAACATTTAGACAACTGACGGCAAGTTGCATAAGTTGTGCACTGGATCTGTGTTTGCAATTAATGTTGGTTGAGATATAATTTAGATCCTCTGTGAGGACATGAATAAGTGTTGGGCAAATGTTGATTAATGCATGCCAATAGAATCTGGCATATCCAAGGAGATGTACTTGCATTTACATTGTACTTACATTTCTTTAGTGACCCTAAAAATACTGAATAAATGGCAATGTATGTAATAAAATAACCCTCTGTGTAGATTAAATTTACGTTTATAATATCACAATGCTGAGTATTATGATATATTATAAATAGATTGTGGACATTGGGAACAGTGTGATAGTGTCCTCTTTAGGTAAAAGAAAATAAATAGTTTGAAACATATCAACTGTGCTATTGTTTCAAATGAGTAAAACATGTAAATCACTAAAAGTATTGTGAAATGTGATATGAAAACTGTAATTAAACTATAAAGCTTTTTGTGTGTCCATTGTACACCATTCTGGAAGATGACCTGCCTCATTCAAAGAAAGATTCAAACCATCTTTCACCTTCATCCATCCTGTACTTCATGGCACCTTTTAAAAAAATCTGTCAGAAAAAAAAAAACATTAAAAAATAAATAAATAAATTTGAAAGAATATTAATAATATTATGAGTTTTTAAACTGCAAAGTAATCAAGAAAGGCTATTTTTGTACCTGAGATTGAATTTCCTTCCTTCACTTCCTTCCAAAAGCATTTTTTTTCACCTAGATTTAAAAAATCTTTTAACTATTAACTGAAATAAAGCTGAAATAAATTAAGATATACATTTTATATTAAAAACAAACTGAAAACAAGTTTAAGTACTAAAAGTACTAAAGCTAATACTGAAATAAAATCAAATAGAAATCTTAAAAAAAAATATAATTAACAAAAGCACATAAAATGAGTAAACCTTCAGAATTAAAATCAAAATATAAAAGCTATTTCAAAATATTTAAAATTATTCAAAATATTATTATAAATTAAAGGTTAAAGTCTGTAAAACAAAAAAGTGCTTTTCTTTGACCTCTAAAACTCTATAAAAAGTTTTAATTTCAATTTATAAAATAGGATTATATATATATATATATATATATATATATAGTCTTCAATGAAATGTTATTTTTCAAATCAGATAGTATATTCAATATAGGATAAAAATTATGAAATGTGTAATTTTATTTTACATTTTTAATGTATCAATTACTAAAGAAAATAATACTTATTTACCTGTTTACAGTACAGTCCAACAGGCGTGAAAATTGAAGTTCAACTGAATCTGCAGAAAATAGGCTTTGTTTCAGGTAGGGATTGTTTGCATGATGTTTCTGTTATTTAAAGACACATGCACTGCAATTTGTAAGTCATAATGGAAAAGAACCATCATACAATATCCTCATACTCCACTCATTTGATCATTCTGCACAGTACACAGCCTCGCCCTATCTGGTTAATCAGTCATCTCATAACATCTGTGTCTGCGGAAATCTTCATCTATAGTGAACTGGGCTGTGGTGAGCCAGACTTTCCTGGTAGACACATTGCAAAGAAAAAAAAATAAGTTGCAAAGAGTTGCAATGCTTGTCTAGACTGGTTTATGCTGGTTAATGTTGGTGGAGCTGGTGAAATGATATCCCATTTATTGTTTTTAAAATATATTACTAAATATGATCCATTAATATATTTTTGTAACTACAATAAAAATATAATTGATGAACATATATATATATATATATATATAAAAATAAACATTAATTTATTGGCGTAACCTGGTAGAGCTTTTGACACCTGGTAGTGATCTACCTTCAGCTTGGGAAACATCTCTGAATCAAACCTGATCAGAGTAGAGCCTAACATCTATGGTGCGGGAGCAGTTCAGGTGCATTTAAAATCTCACGCGCTGCCGAGTGTAGCGCCGCTTGAAGTAGAACACACCCACTCACTGTCAGGTTCACTGACAATTATTTCCCTTATACGATGCCATTGGATTAGAGTGCTGTCAATTGCATAGCTCAATCAGTAGAAGCGCGATTTCGCAGGCTGCAGACCACGTCTCTGTTCATTGTAAATATTAAATTATAATTATAGGTCCATATATATATATAAGCTCCTTAGAGTTTGTACGTATTTGTGTTGCAGCAATGCACCTGTACCGCTTAAAATAGAAATCGTTATGTTACGTTTTTTCCTGTTGTTTCAAAGATTAAAGGCAAAATCACTTTCCCAAATAATCTGCAGTAACGTGGTAAACGCTAAAATGTAGGGGTTTAATTATGTTAGCGTTCTGACGCTTGGAATTTTAAGATGTAGAATAGTAAACACATGTTTGTATTGAATAAACAAACGTTTTTGCGTGGTAGTCTTGTATTTTTTATTTTCGTTTGCAATGTCCAAGAACAGCTTCACATTTAAATGATTTTGTCTTTAACCAGATGAGAATATGGTTATTAAATATACTATTTGTGTAATATTGATGATAAAGTTAGTTTTTTTTTGACAGAATTTTGTGTAAAAAAAAAAAAAATTGGACAAAGTAAGGCACAGCAGCAATACATTCAAGGTTTCCTCAAGAAGAAACCATGTCAAAGACAGGTAGATGCAGTACAGTGCAGTGCAGGTCAGAGCCAATCCACCAGGCAGAGGCAAGTAGGCCAGAAAATTAGCAGCCCTGAACCTGGCAGCACAGGTCAGAGCCGGCCAGAGAGGGCCAGTGAGGACTTCACCAGCAGCCATCTATCTGCAGCAATAGAACATGAGCAATTTTTACAAAAGGTTCACTAGACACACACACACACACACACACCGTCTGTTTAGACAATGAAAGAAGTTGAGAACAAGTATTGTCTGTTAAGTGGTTTTTATTTATAAAAAGAGAGATGAGTTGTCCAGGCACTTGTGCAGTGCCCTTTTTATGTCATCCCACTTGTGTTGGGGCACATGACTTTTCCCATGGGCCCCCCGTGACTGGATCTTGGCCCCCCCCTGTGCCACCCCATTTAAAAAATCCTAGAATCGCCCCTGGCTGTGTCGGGGTCTGTGTAACCCTCTCTGAAACCCCCAGCCCACGTTTCCACTAACTTGAGAGGTGAACAATGACATAACCGAGTATGTTACTACACAACCTGCCCACAAACAAGCATTGATTTAATGGACAAATGGCCTTCTGGCCTTGAAATTGCTGTTATAGGCTGCTCTTGAACAACATACTTACATTAGGCGTATTTATATAACATAGATTTATGTAACATGCATCCAGACATCAAGGTCTGCTGGATTCCTAATGAAAGCCAATATGAATTCTTGTTAGGCCTACCTGAGAAGATCTGTTTTTTGCCTCACAGGAGACAACAGAGGATTGCAATATTGAGCCAAAGGTCTTAGAGTACTACATTTAAACGTCAACATAAGCGCTTGAGTTTGCGCTGGTTTAGTTTCAACGTTATTAAAACGATCCCCGTTCATACAGATCTGTGAAAGTGACTAAAAACGCTCTATTATTCATGCCAGGCCAGTAGGTGGCGATGTCACTTATATATATATATATATATATATATATATATATATATATTACATTTACATTTGGGTAGTAGAAGTATCAATGTGTCCTATGGAAAAATGTAAAAAGAAAATAACCTCCAACATTGAAGATAAACCCCTCTCATGCTGTGTGTAGCTCTAAGAATGAAGATACATTTTTCTCATGTTATTTGTGTGTTAAGTGTGTATTTTCTACCTTTTTGCTATGTCACACCATAGGACACAGTCCACTTTTATATATATATAAATATAAATATATATATATAAATGCGATAGTCATTTTAACTTTTAATGCATTTTGGCCATTAATTTACACATCAAAGGTGTTTTGGGGGGCCTCAAAAAGTCCAGGTTTTTGAAATTAATATCATTACCGTCTCCATGTAAACTACAAACATGTGAATTTGTGAAGGGATCACCTAGGGTGACCATACGTTCCATTTTTCCCAGACACGTCCTGGCCGGGATTTCTATATTGCCTAAAATATCTAGGATTTGGCTTTGTTTGCGTGTGCAGACCGATCGGTGTATGACGCGGTTCCTTATGTTTTCTAAACGCATCTCGAGGTAGGCTACTTTGAATCAAAGCAATATAGAAATCCTGGCCAGGACGCGTCCTGGGAAAATGGCATGTATGGTCACCCTAGGTAATATGCATTTGCATGATGTCATCATTTTCACAAATTCACATGTTTGTAGTTTACATGGAGACGGTAATGATATTAATTTCAAAAACCTGCACTTTTTGAGGCCCCCCAAAACACCTTTGATGTGTATATTAATGGCCAAAATGCATTAAAAGTTAAAAAAAAGTTGAAAACGGTGTTGTGTAAAATACCCTTCAAATATTAGATATTAACAATCAAGTTTACAGACAAAAGTTATTCTCAGACAATGAAAAACGTAGCTAGTAATGCTAGTTAATGATCTGTAAACCTTTTGATATTATATTTTATGAATAGCAAGAAATGTGCAATGAGGAACAACGCGCAAATAAAAAACAGACTAAACAACAAATGCGAATTATAATTAATTCTATTTGCAAGTTCGAATAAATTCAATTACACATGTCCAACAATATTCTTCTTCTTGGCTTCGTTTGTAGTTCAAGGTGGCCTCCTGCAATATTTGGTGTACCATGCCTGTAAATATAACTTTTTAGCTTAATGGTTATGTTCTGTTGCTGCACAAATGCAAACACTTACCGTTGTTCGGCTAATTTTCGTGGGTAAAATCCAGTCTGGAGTTTCCTCGTGGAGATTTCGCATCGGGTTTAGTTGAGCACACAGATCCACCAACAGAAAACTGATTGGTTGGAAGATGATTTCTGTGTAAGCTGTGCTTTATACATCACCACCACACTATTTACAGTAGACAACAGACCCTTTTGCCTGCGAAAATTCGCTAATATGGCCACAACTTTTAGAGAAGACGCCATATTTTTACATGAATGAAAACAAGATGTTGATTTGTACAGGGACGGACTGGGAGTAAAAAACAGCCCTGGATTTTCTCCCAAATAGGCCCACCACAACTACAGTACAAACAGTCGCTATATCTCACAATATTACATCAATCCTGTCGCATTTATGGCAAATAACATCACAAAACCCATGGTGACCCTGCTGACTGTTTTGGGACATATTACATTAGGATTTAGTTTTTTTTTGTTTTGTTTCTAATGACCAATTACCAGTAGAGACCAACAGGCACCTTTACAGTTTCAATTAAAACCAATACAATTCTCATTATAAATCAATAAAACCATTACAAATTATGTGCTGGTTTTTATTTATTTTTTCAGCATGGGATTGAAATAAATATATATTATTGTATAAACTAAAATACTTGAAAACTACATAAAAAGAGCAGAACGCAAAATGTATAATATGACAATGATAAACATAAACCTAGAATCTAGAAACCTGAAACAACAGAATTCTTCAATTTGAGTATATGTCTCTTTGTGTGTGTGTCATGTTAATCAGACTAATCACCTTATAGGAGACTTCATTTACTGTATTTTCTAACTCAATATCTCTCAAATGTAACCCGTTGTAGAATCACAGCGGCTATTTGCACTAAGTGAAAATAACATATTTTCTTAGCGATAGATGCTATTTACACTAAGTGAAAATAGCTATAGATTCTAATTACACTACGTTAAATTAGCAGGATTTTGTGCTATTTATACTACTTATTGCAAATAGTGGCAATTATCTGCACCTCAGTATTGCAATACATTATAAAACAGTATGCAATAATAACTTATTGAGTGAGTGTAAATTTTAATTTTAATTCAAATTATTAAATGGATGCCACCTTATTGGGACAATATATCCCTCCCTACACCTACCCTAAACTGTGCGTTCACACCGCCGCCGGCGAGAGCATCAAAATTCGCCCTGGCTGCCCTGCCAGCAACGCTATATAGAAAGAATAGTGGACGCTCTGACGTAGATCGAATGCTTGTCTTGTATTTAAAGGGGCCGCAAAGCAAACAAACTTGTTTATCTTGTGCAGACTGACAACAAGTAGGGTATAAGTTAACCTCATTAAATATTTTAAATGTGAAAGTAAGAAATTGATCGATGGAAAGAACTTAATTATATTACAAGTTTGCTAACGAAATAAACCAATTAAAAGCCATTTGTGTGGTGTGGCTTTTGTGTTCATGGTTAATTTCAACATGCAGTTTATAGGAGACGTTTACTAGCATTGGTCTTTAATTAACATTAACGTTAATTTGTGCGCAGCCTACATTACAAACTGTCCTGGTTGAAGTGCAGCCTTAATGTAATTGGTCAACTATGTTGTTTTGAGGAAATTAAAAGCATTTCCGCTGAAAAAAACACAGCGTTCTAGCGCTAAAATACTTGGGAACTAATGTGGTCGGAACCAAAGTTTACAGGACTGCGTTCTCTGGATTCCTCTCAAGCGGAGGACTTCTACATTCCGATTGGTTGCTTCCGAACCACGTCATAGCTCATTACCATCCAAGATGTGCCGCGCCGCTCTCGCCGGAGCTCGCCGCCGGCTCACATTGAAAATTAATGACTTCCGGCCACTTTGACGCTCTCGCCGCCTGCGGTGTGAACGCAGGGTAACCCTACCCGATACATTATTTTCAACTTTTTGATTATTTCCTTATGCTTTTCTGATGTAATTTGTAATTTGAAAAGGGAGAAAAAAAAGTTCGCCAAAAGGCAGATTTGAACCCGGGTCGATCGCGTCAAAAGGAGTAGGCTATGACACAGGCTTCACCATCTGCGCCACTGCAGCTGACGACCATTTGCCGTCCTTTATAAAGTTGACTAGCCCAATCACAGGTTGATGGGTGGAGTTAGTGTAAATAGACACTCCGCGACACTTAATCTGACACTTTTTCTTTGATGATGAACCAGCCAGGCCGACAGCCGCTGGATGGACGGCCGTTCTGGACTTCTCCAGAACGTCCAGATGGCCAGTCCGCCCCTGATTGTGTACAATGGTACTACTGTATAACCCAGACCAAGTAGCCTAACTCTCAACTCACAACGTCCAAAACTGTTTTATGGTGTTTTTGTTTATTGAAAGTCTTCAGCATGTTGTTAAATTACAGTACAATCAGTGTTTCCAGGTTTTCACAACAAAACCTGCCCAATTTCTACTCAAAACTAGCCCAATTGCGTTTCGAGGGGGATCCCCCATTAAAAATCACATCCTGGAGGGTAAAATACACGTTTTTTGGTGGGATTCCCTGGTAAGCGTCGCATTTCAGGGGCTAAATATCGCGTTATCGGGGTCACTTCAACCCGCGGACATGAAAAACAACCCGCGGCAACAGTGTTAAAGTTCAAGGTTCTTGTTTATTTGTCACATACACAATCATACAGGGTATAATCAGTAGTGAAATGTAGGTCAGGACGGGTCCGCTCAATGGACAGTGCAAAAAAATAAAATAAAAGATGAAACATAACACAGGAGAGTATATATAAATATAGGTAGGAATAAGATAAAAAATAAGTAAAAAATAAAATAAAATAAGGAGTAAAATGTGCAATGAACTAAAATGTGCAATAACAGTCTACTGTGGATTTAATAAATATTAATATAAACAGGGATGTGCAAGAGGAATGTGCAAACAGGTTGTACCGGGTATGTACACATAGCCCTCTTCTCTTTGGCTCTCAACGGAGGCGGTCGCATTTTTTCTCGCTCCCCATCCTCTCCCTTTTTTCCCTCCCTGCCTGCTCTCTTGTCTCGTCTCGTCTCGTAATACTTGAGAGACTCTCTCTGCATTGCTCCTCAAAACCTCAAAACTGAAAAATATGGATTTGATCAACTGGTCTCTCAACGCAATTGACACCATCTTCTCGACGAGAAGCACAGGTTCGGGGGAACCTAACTGCCCTGACGGAACGTACCCCGCTGGCTATACGATGGACGCGTGGGACAGGTGGCGTGTCGTGTGTTTAGCGGCTCTTTCTGTCGAGGACATCGAAGACATCTACCTATTTGGAACCATGATAACAGGTCTTCTGCTGATTGGATTAGGCTTAGCCCTGGTTTATCGAAGAATTAAGGAAACGGGAGCAGCTGTTCAAAGCCTCACAAGGCTGCCCGTCATGATTGAAGCAGTGGGCAGAGCGGTCAGCATTGAGACTGAGACTTTTAACCGAAATATGGTTTCTATCACAGAAAGGCTCACGGCTTTGGAAAGGAAAATTGGCGGAGACCAGAATGGACAAACAGAGTAGCTATGAAATTGGAATGCGGTTACTCGTCCTAAGACTAAACAAGCGCAATCTTATCTTTTCCGGCTCCCCTCTACCAGCACTGGCCTTGGTAGGCAGCTGGTGGGAAATCAACCCTGAGAAGCACCGCAGGGAGACTCTCTCTGCGTTCCTCCCCCATTCCTCAGACAACTGCTGATCACACACACACACATATACACACATACTGATTACAAACTATTACAAATACAGACATATCCCCAGAATCCCCGATCCAACGCCTCCGTCGCTTTGATCCGCCAGCCTGACAAACGGGTCTGTGACTAGCGCTGCTGGGTTAGCGATGGTCCGGATGGCTGCTGTTTGAGCTGGATTACCTCCCCTGTTGCATAGTCGTGTGTCTGTATTATGTGCTTTTATGCTGAGGTGTTTTTTTCTATTCTCACACTGTACTCCCCCCCCCCCCAAAGGAGTATAGTCTGGGGGTTATTTTTTTTTTCCATCTCTCTTTCCTCTTGTTTATGCTGTAAATTTCTTAACAAACCCCTGCATTTCACTGCTGATTGTACTTGGTATGATTGTGTATGTGACAAATAAATACCTACTACTACTACTACTACTACTACTACTACTATAGCAGCAATGCGGATGATGAAGAATGATGGGTGTTTTTTACAGTTTATTAAATTGAGTCCTGTAGATGTTATGAGACTGAGTTTAGGAGCCTGATGGCCTGAGGGTAGAAGCTCCTCTTCAGTCTCTCTGTTTTTGCCATCACACTTCTGAAGAGCTTGCCAGATGGCAGCAGAGTGAAAAGACGGTTACCGGGGTGATTTGAGTCCTTGATTATTTTTGCAGCTCTGCTTTTGCAGCGTTTGAGGTAGATGTCCTGCAGAGAGGGGAGGGCAGACCCAGAGATGCGCTCAGCTAAGCGCACGACTCTCTGCAGAGCTTTGCAGTCCTGATTTGTGGCGTTACTATACCACACTGAGATGCACTGAGTCAATACACTTTCTATGGCCCCTGAATATAAAGTTTTCAGGATTGTTGGTGAGACCCTGAATTTCCTCATCTGTCGCAGATGGTACAGTCTTTGCCTGGCTTTCTTGACCTGTGTTTGAATGTGTGCAGTCCAAGTCAGGTCCTCGGAGATGTTTACACCGAGGTACTTGAAGCTGCTCACCCTCTCCACAGGGGTCCCACTGATCATAAGAGGAGTGTAGGGCCGCTGCTGTCTCTTCCTGAAGTCTACAATCAGCTCTTTAGTTTTGCTCACGTTCAGAGAGAGACAGTTGTCCTGGCACCATGATGTAAGTCTCTCTACCTCATCCAAGTATGCGGTCTCATCATTGTTGGAAATGAGGCCCAGAACCACAGTATCATCAGCAAATTTAACAATAGAAGTGGAGCTGTGAGAGGACACACAGTCGTGTGTGTAGAGAGAGTAGAGCAGGGGACTCAGGACACAACCCTGCGGGGCTCCTACGTTCAGGGTGATGGAGTTTGAGGTGAACTGGCCCATTTTCACCACTTGTGGTCTGCCGGTGAAGTCTTGAATCCAGTCACAGAGTGGTGTGATGATAAAGTGTGATGTTTTGTGTTGAATTTAAGTTTTTTGAAAAGACGCTGCACAGCGTGACGTCATATCACGAACGTTGCAGCATGCGAAACGATTTTGCATGCTCAAAGGCCGTTTCTGAATATGCGTTCTTGTCTGTACTTGTGTTCTTGTGGACTTGTGAAACGTCATCAGTCGTCGCCCAAGTACTGTTCCAATTCAAAGTTCACATCTAGCCAAGTACAGTTAAAATCCCCGGATGTGTCCTTGCTCCGCCCCTTTTATCAAGGATGCATCCGGAGGTGACCTGTGCGAACTTGAGGCAGCCAGGTATCCCAGAATGCATTTCGCACCAATCAGCGAGCGTTAATGGCAGAGGGGAAAACCGCAAAATTTCAAAATATTACTGTTATTGTGTCATGAAATGCCGTTCTAAGAGTATTTCAGGCGAGAATGTAGTTGTTTAAAACTCAAATCTGTGGTTTATTTATAAAGATAGCTCCTATTTGAAAATTAATTTCGCCGATTTCAGAGACGTGAGTTCCAGGCGATCACCGGGCGTTCAATGCTCATGTATCCCAAAGAGAGGAGCATGCTGCCGGCTCTGATGTCTCTGTGATTAAACATAAGATATAATTCGTTTTGGGTAACTCTAACAGGCAATCTTTGGTCTCGTGAATCTATTATTTCTTCCAGGTCATGTCGTTTTGGTTGAGCACAAAGTTATTTTTCATAAATTATTTATTTATTAATCGTAATACAGTGCTTACTATGTTAACATGACTGATAATTTGCTTTTGTCTTTATTTCCTATTACGTCTCTTATAGTTTACTTTTATAATGGCTATTATTGTTCATTAAAACTGACGTTTAACAAAAAAAGGCAGAGTTGTGCTTGTCATATTTCATGTTATTATACAGTGAATCAGAGTATATGTGCACATATTACCTAAACCATATTAATGTTTTATATTTTTAAAATGAAAACGAAAAAAGGGTTGTGTTTTATATTTTGAAGAAAATGCAAAGACAGTGGTGTCTTTTCTTTTTGACCTGGAAGAATGAAATTGCTCCAAAAAATGAAAATATAACCACTTTTTCCTTAATAATAGACACAACGAGTGCTATTGTTGTTTTCACTGTTGTGCAACCTGTTCATATATGTTAACATCTCAAAAAAATGTGTTTAGGGTTTCATTACACTTTAAAGTATCCCAAATCCGCGAACTTGGCAACACTGAGTGCAATCCCATTGAACGCGCTGTACAGCCTCGTTTTCATTCCTGTCAAATATTAAATATTATAGCGCTACCTTGACTGAGATCCATTCATATCGATTATGATATTTCTGACGCATTTATGAGATTCTTCTTCTTCAAATTTTATTGGCGGTTGACAAACAACAAAATGGTGTATTTCTGCCACGCATTTATGAGATACTCATTGTTAAAACTGATGAAGTTTAACTTGGTAAAATGCACAAGAGTGACTCCTATGCTTGACCTCACAGCCCCAACAAACATGGCGACGGTCACTTGACACGTTAGAGTTACGTTTCTATAGCAACACTGCAACTCCCGCGATAACAGCGACCGCGAGACTGACTGCGGCGCCCTATTTCCTTTCCTCGCTGCAAGTGGCAAGTGCGAGAGCTCCGGCAGGAATCAAGTCATCAAGCGTCACAAACTTTAGTCACAAACAGCGTTTAACTTTCATTCGTAGGCAAGCAACACACCAGCGGCTCATAAATTAGGCCCGCGTGTTGTTTCTGAAGCGCCTCGGCGTGTTTGAGGCGTAAACAGTGTAAAACAGGAGTTGTGGGTGGATTTGACGGTTATGGCAGCACCGCGACCCATTAAAGGGATTCTGAAGAACAAATCCAGTATAAAAGCCAGACCAGAAGAGCCAGTCCAGGACACCCCAGAACCAGGAGCCCCTATCAACTCTGAAGACGACCCACAGTGAGTAACGTTAACTAGTCTTTAAAACAGGCGAAATCTACCAGACAGGGCGGCTGTGGCACCTGTCAATCAAACTCTGACATGATGTTGACAGCGACCTGAACTGTACTCTTAACCAGTCCTCTAGGTCGAGTTTAACTGGTTTGCTCCAGTTAGATTACTGGGCTAACGTAGTAGCTTGGGCTGCTAATAGGTTAGCCACTGACCTGTCATGTCAAGCTAGATTGAACACAAGTCCAACCTCTTCTTTTCTAACCAGCTGTATTACATTCAGTCTTTGAGCCTGATATTTACATGCACAGCTCAATGGTGCATTTGAAATATGGATTCACATGTTGCAAAAGTGTTTTTTTTTAATTTGCAAACGTATAAATTATGTAACAACATTGATGTTTTAACGTCAAAAACTTTAAAACGGTTTAGTAAGAGTATTGTTATACAGACATTGCAATTAAATATGAATAAATGTGATTTTGTCACTTGTTAAGCATTAACTGGGCGAAAACTTCCAAGAGCATTCGTGAGACTTATTTCACCCCAGAATCAGAGGGACCAAAAATAAATATTTGCTTAAATTTTTAAAAGGAATTTTAGAAAATGAAACTGCATTGTTACATTCATTTTCGTTAGTTACTTTTAAACCAAAATTCTGGTTAAAGTTCTTGTTTTTATTACTGCTATATATAAATATATATATGTAAATGTGGCCCGGCTGATACAGAAGAGTGTATGCATTTTGCATCCAAGCGATAATCTCCAAAATGGTGCTTCGCGTCAGTAGAGGAGATGTTAAGGTGCCTAATTGTTGAATAAAGTCGTTATTTTTGTTTTATTTCCGTACACAAAGTATTCTCGTCGCTTCAAAACATTATGATTGAACCACTGATAGCAGATGGAGTATCCTGGTGATGCTTTTCATACTTTTCTGGACCTTGACAGTGCAATTTACTTGGCAGTCAATGGGACAGTCACAAGTCTCCCGATTTTCATCCAAAATATCTTAAATTGTGTTCTGGAGACTAACGAAGATTTCACGGGTTCAGAACGACATGGGGGTAAGTGATTAATGACAAAATTTTAATTTTGGGGTGGTGTATCCCTTTAAAGAAAATCTAAAAATTAACCATGTTCATGTTAAGTTGGTTAAGTCAAACCAAAACATGTCAACGCAAAGGTGGAATAACAGCACTTGTCCTGTCAATCTGGCTATCATGTCAAATTAGAAGAGTGATTTTCTGCCTGAAGGGCGGCGTGTGTATAAATTAATCTCATTCATTTTGACATTTACTCATCCAGAGACACTCTTAGGAGTCGTGGATGTGTCTCTCTCTGCTGATGCACTTTCTCTCCTGGAGGTCAGAGAAGTTGTTTAATGTCAAGGATGCGACTGAAATAATGCCGATCCCATTTCCTTGTTAACTGAGCCGACTGGCTTTTATCAATATTGGGCACATGTATTGTTTTGTGCTTTTAGGTCGATCAAATTTGATGTTGAGAATCATTGATAAAGGAAGTCCTGAACCTCCTGGTTCTGGAGAGCTTGTGTAAGTATGGCTCGTGCTGAGGTGTGCTTTTTGGCTTGCCGGTTTCCTTTGCCTCCTATTCCTCTCTCGCCAGAAGACATTGTTCTTGAATCCAGCTCTCCCACTCTTAGGAAAATAGGACACACTGTAAGAATGGCACTTATTACTGAATTCCTGTCCTATGAGACAGCTGAGCCGACTGCAGTGACACTAAATTAAAAAGTGTATTCAGTGATGCACCTAACTACTCGATTACTGAAGTATTGTTCATTGTAGTATAATATTATAATATTTCTCTTCTCCCACATCAAAAAGATTAATGTCAAAATGTTTATATAAAATTTATAATAAAAATCTAATAATGATAATAGAATAATAACAGAAATGTTGAAAACAGGCAGTAAACTAATGTAAATGAAGAACAGGATCTGGTTTTCATTGTCAAAAGCCACTTCTGACTCATCGGCCAAACAGGAAAACTCAGCCGATGCGGACAATTAAAAAAATGCCACAGTTTGTTCAATTTATTAACCTTGACAGTATATTGGATAACCACTAATCATCATCACTTTTAGTCAGATCTAAAGGGACTACTCTTAGTTTCCAAAATATGCCACTTTTTATGATCTGAAATAAGCTGCATTATATAAGTCGCTTTGGAATAGTAGTTGCAATAGAAGTTGCTCATTTAGATTCACACAAAGTTTAAATGTTTATTTTTTATACCGTTAAATTTAAATGATTTGCTGCAGCGTGAGAGAAACTAAAATGCATGCTGGTAGGGGACTATGAAATCTTTTTTTATTTTTTCCCAAATTCCTTTTTTTTTTATTTTTAATTATATTTTTCTATAAAAATAATCAAAAAGCATGGCAAATTTATTAAAAGTTAAAAATAAAAATTAAGGCCCTATAAAATGCGATTACATTTTTCCCTCAAATTAAGTTTTATTTTTTACCAAATTATGTTTTCCATAAATTTTCTGAATTCCATGTAAAAGGTTTAATTAAATTTTAATAATGAAAAGCATCTCTAATTAATTGATTTTATATATATTCTTTTTATAAATACTGTTTGTATTTTAAATTTTTTCTGGTAAATGAATTCTGGTAAATAATTTTTCTGGTACATATTCCTTAAATAATAATATTTTAATGATACTTTTATTATTTTATTATTACTAGTAGTACTATCATTACATTAAGTACTATATTTCTGTTACAAAGTCTTCAAGTTAAACTTAACTTTTATTTTGACAGGTTGCTGTAAATACATTTAAGTATCTGTTTGCATATGATATGACAATAGTTTTTCTCAAAATAAACAGTAAAATGCTCATAAAGTGACTCTCAGATCATGTACTCATGAGGCACAGAGGCTGAAAACACCACGAGCATCACACACTCTTCAGTGTGTGTAGTAGACGAAACGCGCATCTGCATCATTCACACAGAGGCACGCACAACATGCAGGATTCATATTTAAATAATCACAGACACTAGTCCATATCGTATTTTGTTTTAAGTGTGCTGACTTTCTTTTGATTAATTCATCTAAAATCCATGGCATTCCAAGTTATACAGTAAATTCCGTTTTTATGACTGGATTCCGCGATTCCATCTGCGTATTCTGCATCGTGAAAATCATAGGGCCCTATTATAGTGTTTATAATGTATGTAAATGTTTGTTTTATATTCACAGCTTTACAGTATTAAACAGAAAAGCAACAGACTCAATGATGTAAATGTCATCAAATGAGGCAACAAAATTGCTATTATTCATAGTTCATAGCATATTTGTAGTCAGATGTGACTTATTTTCCAGAAAATGCTGTAAACTATTGGTTCTTCAATTCGTCAATTTAGTGATTTCTTAGAAATGTTTGATTGAACTCTATAAAAACACTTGGTATGTATAATAAACTAGAGTTCTGTGAATGGTGTTTGCTTGTGCAAAATCCCCTCCACAATGCTGGAGTGTGGGTGGTTGCCAGGGCATTTGTTAAGGTGTTCTAAGTGCTTCTGGTGCATTATGCGGTTGCTAGGGCATTTTGTTCACTGGCAAAGCCCCAAGTCTGATATTTTGGTCTCAGATATGGCACGGGTCCCTCCTTCAGTGCAAGTCTATGAGATTTTTCAGTTTTATCATGCAACAGGCAAAATAGTAAGTAAACAGAGCAAACAGTGTGTTGTGAGTTACAAATCAAAATTAAATAATTTAGTACGCATGCTCTGATAAACTTTTACAGATAATACCAATTGCTGATTTCAGGTGACGGTTATTTAAGATAATCTCTGCTTTGTCACTGTTAACTCAGAACAATACCAGCTGTTGTTTAGTTTTTGTGTACTTTTTTTTTTATAGACGAATCTACTGCAGTTGGGTTAAATATTAATCAAATAAATAAGCGCAACAAAATGTAAATGGTCAATGATTGTATTATTAGGTATAATGTAGGGCTGAACGATTAATCGAATGCGATTGTCATGCGCATCTCGTCAGTAAAGCCGGTTCTGTGATTAGTAGTAAATGTTCATCATGTGTTTTCAGATGGAGCAGCATTTACTACACAGAGCTGTAGTTCACTGACAAGTTACGCGAAACCGCATTCATAATCGCAGACTGATTTAATCACGCGATTATGAAAACGAAGAAATCGTTAGCGATAATGACAGCAGGTTGTGTAGCTTCTCGGTGAACTACGGCTCTGTGTAGTAAATGCTGCTCCTTCTGAAAGCATGTGAAAATACCACATTTAATGTTTTTACTCCAAACTCGCTTCATAACGTCAGTCGACTGTTTGAAATAAATCCTTCTGTGAGATGATGTGGCTTCTTACACGGAATAAGCCACACAACATATTTCATATTATTCTAAGCAGTGATAAAGGCTATGTCGATTAGCACTGCATTATTATATACTTTATTATAATGAAAATTCTAATAATAAGAAGATTCAGATAAGCCATATATTGTCGTAGTCGTGTGTTTATTAGTCACACTGAATCAATGAAAGCAGTTAAATCTTCTGTTTATTCCGCTACCGCTGTAGGGATTTCCTGGATTTCTTCTGCGGGGTGCATTTGGAGTTTCAGCTCGAGCGCCCTCTGGCCTTCGGATGAAAAGATGTGCATGACTATTGCAACTTTTGCCTAATTGCGATTGCGATTTCATTTCGATTTGTCGTGCAGCCCTAGTGTAATGAAAACAAAGTAGGCTTAAACGAAATATCATACATAGTGCTATGAAGAAATACAAAGGCTTAAATTTGCAATTAAACAGAATTAACAACAAGTGTTATTTGTCACTTTTTTGTTTTTTGTTTTTACAAAATATATTTTAATGCATTAGAAAAATTATTGAAATAAAAATAGCATTTATTACAAAACCTCATGTATTTTAACTACTGAATCAGGTTCATTGTCATTGAACATTTTGGGTTATATATTTTATAATGGATTTATGTGATTGACATAATTGAATTGATTAGGATCACATTTTTGGAAATTGTTAAAATTCAGTGATTCTGTCTTACGGAAAATATTCAAAAAATATTGACTAAGTGACTGTGCGTTTTACTCTCTACTTATGTCTCCACTGTATATGTCCCACCTTTATCCTGTATGAATATGAGGGCATTATTTTCCTAACAATATGTTTCGTTTCTCAAACACCTGCAGTAGCAGGAGAGCCATGTTTCTTTGTCAACTTTTTTGTTACTTGAGGAGGATATCTTGTACCATGTTGTAGATCTTATTTTTACCTGAACTGTTGTTTTTTCCAGGACTTTTTCCCGTGGTGATAAAACTGTTTGAATTATAAGTTTTCACAGCATTCGGCTCTCCAAACCGCAGACAAGTTCCTTGTATTGTATTGTGCTTGCTCTCCTAATAAGTCGCTACAGGCCGCTTGCTCATGTACTGTTTGTCTAACCTATGATCCGTTGAGAAAAACCTTGACCTCCACTACATGCAACAGAGCACCGTATGCTCCCATGTGATACAGAATAAACTGCTGTCAAACATGAATGAAACTAATCTCTTGATTATTTAGCGAGGGCACATGAACATCCATTCTGAAGAGATTAGCATTGCTTGATTGGTCCTCGGTCCTGCTTTATGTTCATCTTTCTGTCTGTAAATCTTGCACTGATTCCATCCTAGACCTCTATAAAAGAGACCTAAAAATAATCCTATTGTCAAAACAACAGTTCTTTGAAATGCTATAGTTAAAAATGGCCATTTTAATTCAGGTTTGAGTGGATTTCCACACTGGCTTTGTAGCGCAGCACTTCATCCAAACGCTGGTTGTATAACTGTTCTTCCATGTGGATTGGCATATTTGACTTCTACTGCAGGAGCATTAGTGATCTAGTCTACTGCGTTCATATCACCAAATGCACTCGCAGGGTTTTCATCAGGAATGGATTATGGATTAGTATGGACTACGAAAGTCATTGGTTTAGTTACGGTTCTGTAGCGTGTAAGAGTTTAACCTGCTTGAGGTGTTGTAAAGTGGCACAGTCTTTGCATTAGGAGGGTGTTTATTGCAGCTGCTAAGGCCAAAATCGATTGATTGAGGTCATACTTTAGCATTGTTGTAACACTTTGACTTATTGATGGTCCATACAGTCAAATACGACGATCTCGCCGTGCTGTCTGTGCATTAGATACGCATCCTTGTATGGGCCATTAAGAAATGCATCACTTTTGGAAGGAATTTGTTGCCAAGAGTGTTAAGTATTAAAGTGTTTATTCAAATTTTATTTTTTTAAATTTTCAGTTTTCATTTTAACTTTAGTTTACATTTTAGTAGTTTTATGTGCCATTGTTATTAGTTTTTGATTTTTTTTAAACATTTTTAGGGATGTAACAATTCACTAAACTCAAGATTCGATTCACAATTTTTTTTATGAGATTGAAGACATTATACAGTAAATGAGAAGGTATCCTTTTATTAGGCTATTGCTGCACGTTTCTTTGTAAACTTGAAATAACAACTAAATTGAAATTTTAAAACGAATAAAATAAGCAAGTTACACAAATAAAATAAATCTCTTCATATAAACAAACTAAGGCTTTGTCTGTGCTCTTTCCATTTAAAATTAGAGGCAACCACCGCATTTTAATCATGATCCAAAAAAACATGCAGCGTACATACAGCATGAGCAGTTTTTAATCTAAATTAGACTGCATATTTTCGTAATTTGAAGCAAAAACAGAATGGTCTGACTTTAGTTTTGTGAAACTATACATAAAACATATCAGAACGAAACAGCAGACGAGGTGAATGAGCCGCGGGTTCACTCTCTGCCAGCAGGTGACACTTATAAACGGCAATGATACAGTGTTTCCTGGGTTCCAGTGTTTCCTGCGCTTATGAACACTAATTCAATTTGCATCGTTCAGAGGCAAGATGAAAATAAAATACCACAAACTTTTCTAAAGACAGTCAGTTCCCCACAGAGATACATTCATATAAACTACTCCAATTGTATCACGATTTGTTTGTCATCTCAACCGATTTGAATCGTCACATATTTTAATCAGTTTTCAACGCGGTTAATCGTTACATTCCTAAACATTTCTGTTTAGCTCTTATTTTTCATTTTTTATTTTAGAAGTTTTGGTACTTTATTTTATTTCAGCGAGTTATTTCATTGAATTTTTTTTTTATCTTAATTTTTTTTAATCTTATCTAAATTAAATGATCCTGCCTCTAAAACAACTTTTCTCAAATAAAACCTTCCTACTCTGACCCTTCATGCTGGTATTGGCCACATAATTATGCATCAAATGCATTGTCCACCGGTTTGAAAGGCAGTCGGTTGAAATTAATTGTACTTTGTGATTTGCATTACAAAACTGCACTATGTAGGTTTAGCGCTGTAACATAACTATAGCGTTCAATGCATTGGGAAACATTTACTTAAGACATGAAAGAGGGCCTTGTCTGCCAGTCTTATCATTTATGTCACTAAAGGCTCAGTATATTTGGCAATGTATGCCACTTGGTGCTATTTTTTGTGTTTGCTGTTTCCGAGGTACTTCTTAAAGTTTCAAAGTGGGGCAGAGTCCTTCGTTTAAAGTAGCTGATCTCAGTGGGAATATTAGCATCAGGGCTAATAACTAATCTATAATTGTATGTTAAGCTTTGTGTTTCTGTCTGTTCTTATAGGAAGAAGTCACAGAAATGGGATGAAATGAACATTTTGGCCACATATCACCCAGCAGACAAGGACTATGGGCTGATGAAGATAGACGAGCCCAGCACGCCATACAACAGGTAAGCAGCACACAAAATTTGACATTAATGCTGTTTAGACTATATCTGTGCAAATATATCAATTCTAATGTGGTTGTGCTACTGCGTGGATTCAGGAGTGAAGCTGCCACAAATGTAATAAGAAAATAAAAATGTGCTTAAATGAACAAAACATAAATTTAGGAAAATAAAATAAACTATAAATTACTTAATTTAAGTAGGGATGCACTAGGGCTGGGCGATATGGCCAAAAAAATTATCACGATAATTATTTTCATATCAAGTCGATATTGATAATTATCACGATAAATGTCAAATCTTTATTTCTTTCAAGTTTAAAGCCAGAATTTTGCTCCAAAGTGAAAGTTGTAGAAACCAGACCATTAATTTTCCTTAACAAAATAAATATTTAACTGGAAAAATTAATTTCTTAGTTGCTGAATGTTCTAATGAGTGATATCTTTTCAAATCAAGAAACGGGTTCAGGTTGCCTGATAATATTAATAATAATATCACTTTTTTGTCTCTTAGAAATGCACATTTGATAGTAGCTTGAGTAAGATGCAGAGGTAAATTTTTGTTCATTATCAAAATCAGTAACTTCTGTAAAAAATTGTAGCAACCTCAGTTTTATATGGTTAAATTTATTCTGACAAAGTCTTTTTATTTTATTATTAAGCATTGGTCTCCCATAGTAGTATACATTTAAATCATGATAAACGGTTAAAACCACACATATAACACCTCAATACCATGGTAAAAATATAACTATATGGTTTTTTGGTAGCCTATTTGTATGAAAAACAGTAGTCTAAAAACATTCAGTATAAATGCACACATGCTATAGCTTAATCACAAATACATACACTATAAATATACCATTACTCCTGTAATAAAATTCAGTGTGAATATCCCAGATTTCTTCCACAATACCATGGTGCAGTGAGTGTTCCTACAGTAAATCCTTGGTAAATGATGGCGATGTGTAGACCGAAAAGCCTTCTGACTGTCTCGTTGCATACAGTGTTTCTCCTGTTTGGCTCTAAACTAGTTTAACTCATGAATGCAAGCACTTCATACTGGATCTCACAGCACTGTTTAGTGCTCGCGTGACCCTCATCCACGAGTAAATGCATCTGCTCTAGTGAACTCGCGCCGCGCGGCAGTTTGACTTTGATCCGAGCGGATAAACGGCCCGTGTGGCGCGATATAAATGAGTTGCGCTGTTTCGTTCCGCTTTTGGCGCATAAACATTATATCGAACATTTATCGAGCTCTTCATATCATTTTATCGAGGAAAATTATATTGCGATAATTATCGTTATCGAATTATCGCCCAGCCCTAGGATGCACTGATATGGATGATAAGCTGTAGATTACACTGCATTCATTTAAGCTACAGTTTGAAGAGCAGTAATTGTTGAAGATCTGATCTCTTGCTGAGGCTCTGTGGATTGTGAATATGTGTAGTTCAAAGCTTTGCTCTACTCTCTGGATATGTTACTGCCCTGTCAGCAAAATACAAGAGCAGCACTGAGGGTGCAACTCAATATGACAGGGCAAATTTGCGGAAAAGGTCATGCTGTCTTTCTCCCTTCGGGCTATCGGCCAAAAATCTCCTGTCCCTCTTAGGATGGTTGGCGATGACGAGGATGAGGGGGCGCTCAGCGATTCGGATGGGAACACAGTCCTACCAGGAGATGACCTCGCTAAGAAGTAAGTGATGCATGATTGCGGTCTCTGATATGGATGGAAGGGTGGTGGAGGGATTCTCAAAATGATTTAGGTTCCAAAATTTGTGCGACACCTATACTCCATCCATATCACAGAATCTCACAGCAAATGACTTTCTTAATAATAACAAAACACTTGATTTTACTATTTTCTTTATTATGTTTTTGATCAGAACCATAACAAATCTTTTGGACACTCCCTCATTGGCACCCTGTCTTATTCAAGTGTTTCGGGCTGCAGTGTGTCAGAATAGTTCAAAGCATGCATCTTTAGGATTGGTATTCAGTCTTTATGCAAATGAAAATTTGATTTTTATGAAAAAAAAAAAAAAAAAATAATTATTAACCCTACTGGGATTGGAAAATGACCCAAGTTTGCTTTCTAAGCGCAGTAGTAGTTTTGGAAAAAGGTGGCAAGATGGTAGTAGTGGTGAATAGTCATAATTTGTATGAAGATGCATTTAATAGAAATGCTTTTGTAATTTTATTGTGGGTTTTCATAGTTTAAGATCAAAAGTGTGTTTGGGCCATGGGTAAAACCAGAAAATCTATGCGTTAAAAGGCAATTAAGAATGTAAAAAAAATAAAATAAATAAAGGCATGAAAAACAACTTCTAAAATCATTTTAATTTGAAAAAAAGAAAAGAAAAGTTGATTAATTTAATCAAAACCAAATTCTGGGACATAAAAGTGCCTTTAATTGAAGAAACACACATCACTTTTTTTTTTTTTTATTGTAAAACCCTGTTCACACCAAGAATGGTAACTATAAAGATAACTATATTAGCATCCACACCGGTGAACGATATCGTCTGTTTATTCTAAGTGCATGCTCGCTTTAAATTCCCAAGCTCGTTATAGCAGGATGAATTCTGATTGGCTGTCAATGTTTGTATCGTTCATCAGCTGGAGAGAAATCGTTCTGAAAGTGATTCCAACGATATTGTTTCTCTGTGGCTTTATCGTTATAGCTGTGATGTGGACTTTGCTATTCTTCAATATTGAGAATGGTTTTTAGAGCTATAAAAAAAACTTTATCGTTATCTTTATAGTTATCGCCCTTGGTGTGAACGGGGCATAATACTGATAATTGGACAACTGTGGTTTGTACTTTCAAAGAGCTGAAATGTATCCCATTTTATTTTTTGTTGTTGCTTTCTTTTTTCTATTTACATTACACTGGATGAAACGGAGTTTAACGTGCACAGAGCCCTCTTTTCTGGAAAAAGGAAATGTTGCTTACACAAAGATTAGGCTGCTTGCACACTGGAGCTTGACAGAGCATTTGATGGGTAGGAATGCACAATATCCATTGAAAGCTGTAAAAAGAGTCAATTTGAAAATCAAGTAGAAATACAGCAAAATCGATTTCTAAAAGCAATGTTTGGTAACATGATAGATCACAACTGTCACAAACGTTTGCACTCTTCCTGCCATGTTCTTGTGACGCCAGTCAAGTCTGCCTTGACATCAGGGGACTCACAGTGATGGAGTGCTTTTAAGTAACCTATGTAAGGAAAGCTCATTAAGATACAACAGCTGTGAGAACAGAGTATTTCTATTATTTTTGGTTTCCTGCCGCCTTGTTAGTTTAATGTAGTTAACAATACATGAACAACCAGAAGTCCGAACAGATGTCACGTCATAGCCTAGAGGCGACGTTCACAGCAACTCAAGCAGAGCTGCTAACCGCTTTCACAGAAGTGTCTTCTGTCTGACTGCTTCTGTTCGAGTTCGACTCAAACATGCTGCTTTCCTGGCATTTCAGCAGCTATGTTTCCATTCACTTATTTTATGCGCATTTTGGAATATCGCATAAAAAACGCTGGATGGAAAAGCAAAGATGCGATAAGATATGATAAGAAAAAATGCACATAAACTACGATGGAAAACATTTACCGAATAAATTCCTCCATGCGCATCGAAAAAGTCATGTGACTTTGCGCTATGAGACGGGATAACTTGACTAGCAGCGTTCACAACATCTATATGTTGTAATGCTCATTCTGAAATGCCTGAGCAAAGTCTGTCATCAAAGTATTTCTGTATAATTGTCTTACACGACTGAGTTCCCAAACAGCAGCATCCACCTCCGAAAGCAATGACTGCATTTATTGTGTTTCGTCTGCTGGCTCTGAGGCGCAAGTAATTTATCATATATGAAAATTATTGTATTCAGTGGCTTCTCTTAGTTTTCTTAGTGATATATAGTGCCAGTTTACCAGGAAGTGACGATTTTTTTCTCTTTGACTCGTTGGATGGAAACGTTTTATGAGATTCCAGTTTTGCGCATAAGTTTAATTCTAATCTTTGGATGGAAACATAGCTAATGTTTCCAAAAAAGCTGCCATGTGCTTCAAAGCTGCCATGTGCTTCTGATATACAGAGAAACATGTCGGCACAGAGTCTTGCAAGTGGAACCGTAAAAATTTATGTAAAGGATGAAATAATGTTAGTGTCCCGTGGGAAGGGGGCAAGCGGTGGAATCGCCGCTCGGTTTCCGCTTTCTCTCGTACTTTTGTGAAGTCGAGGCGGTGTTCGCGACTCGATCATGGGGCGGACGTTGCCATAGTTGCACACGACAAGGTCACATTTGATTTTACTAAAAACTAAATAAACAAAACCTAACAGACATTTTGTATACAGTTGAAGTCAAAAGTTTGCATACACTTTGCATAACCTGCAAAATGTTAATTATTTCACCAATATAAGTGAGATCATACAAAATGCATGTTATTGTTTATTTAGTACTGACCTGAATAAGATATTTCACATAAAAGATGTTTACAAATAGTCCACAAGAGAAAATATTGAATTTATAAAAATGACCCTGTTCAAAAGTTTACATACCCTCGATTCTTAATACCCTGAATGATCCACAGCTGTGTTT